>OX579640.1:7108863-7362505 GCA_951230915.1 Antitrichia curtipendula
AAAGTGTAAAAAACAATTTTCTTTTATTCTTGCAAAATAAGGTCAGTAAACTTTGAGGCCTCTAGGAATAAAATTTCTACTCTAGACAAAAATGAGAATTGTCATCATTCATAAATATATGATGTTAGGTTCACTCATGCAATATTTTAGAAGCAAATATGGATTCTAGCTTCCTCTAAACTACTGTGCAATGCAAAGAGGTTAAGTAAATTTTTTGTGCAATGAAGAATTTTTTTAGTTGAAATCCAAGTCGTGAAAAAATTAGAGACAAACATTAGGAATATGTGGGAAAATTTTCAAGAACTTTGACTTCATAGATAGTAAAATCGATAATAGGATTTGAAGTTCAAAGAAAATATTTTTTCTTGAAACCATAGTAACATAGCTAACAAAGTTTGACTCCTGTCTTAGAATGTGATTTGAAAACTAAATTTATTTTTTTGGACATTTGTATGTCATATTTTATTAGTTGCATACATGCCAAATTTTAAAAGTTAATGAGGTTTTTAATAAAAAGATGTTTGAATTACCGGAGGTACCCCCAAAACTAAAGGCAACATAACTTTGGATCTCACCACCTAATAAAAAACAAACTACGTTTTTAATAAAAGGATTCATGTTCCACCTTGTGTCAAAATTTCATAAATATCTAACCAAAATTGACTTCATAGGAACCTACTTGGATTTTTAATTTTCTGTTCAATGGACAATTGTCCTTTAGGATTTAAGACCTCAATGTTCTTGCTTTTTTAACCCTACAAAAACACAATGTCATTATTAAGGTGATCAACAAAAAATTATCAAATTTTTGGATAGATGGATGCATTTACCGTTCCTACAACTTCTATGAAATCATTCATTGAGCACTTTTAGTCTCCAACGTCTTTATTGGGTCAATACATAAATAATAAACCATAGGTGAGAGATGAATTTTTCATAAAATGTACTTCATCCAAATAATATTGAAGACATTTCTCATTAAATGTTTTTTGGGGGGTTTGGAGGGCCGTTTCGGGCTTGTTCTAGGCGTTGTTCCAGGCGCTGTTCCACCGGTAGTAAAAGAATAGCCATTGTCAAAATTTTCTTTTTGAAAAAAAAAAATGAAAATGAAAATGAATAAAGAAGATGAATAAATTTTTTTAATTCATATTAAATTTTTTTAATATATATGATGTGGCAATCCTTTTGCCACGTCATGCAATTGCTGCAGCCCAGTTCCAAGCAATTCCAAGCAATTCCAGAGTCTGGAAACTATGGAAAAATCGCAGCCCTCTACAGGGGCTGAAAAACAAGTAATGTTAAGAATTTGGTAATATATTAGTCAAAAAGCGCAAAAATCTCTACACAAACCAATGATTTAGATATTCTATAGGAGTTACTATTATTTATTATATTTTTTGAATTGATGTGATTGTGTTTAATAAAGGAATATAAAAGCAACACTATTGAATTTATTTTTTGAAAGTAAAGCAAATTTGTCAATACCTAATAGTTGACATATTTTCCACATGGAAAAAGAAGTCTGAAAGATAGTTGGTAACAGAGTTTGAAGTTATTATACTTGTAAAGTTGCTAAACTTTTAATTTTTCATATATAAGGAAAAAAAACTTAATAGATGATTTGAAGAAGTGAAAGTGATATTTGAAGGGGAGGAATAACATAGGGATAATGACAACGCTCCAAATTCTCATTAATTTACTTGTACAAATAAAAAAGTATATTTGAAATTTAAAGGAGAACATGTAAATGTATATGTTTATTGAAGTACGATTAACATTGATATTCAAATATAAAGTTTGATGTTCAAAGTTCAAGTGTCTTCTCCATTGCAACAATAACAAATTGAGTATAATTAAGAAGGTTTATAATTATCAATTCTAATTGTGACTTTTTAACTCTTGTCTATTTTAATAAATATATTTCATTAGGAAATTGAATCACTAAAGCTTGTCCATTTTAGACTAAAAGATATGCAGAAACAATCAAGGTTAGGAAATTGGTTTGTTGGTGTTCATGACTCCTCCTCAAACTATAGGCTTCAATCTCACAAAGTTGCCCCCAAATCTCCAACTTGTTGGAGCACCAACAATAATGGAATAACCATTTTGATCAATGAGTCAATAGTTATGAGGAGTTTTTGTTTGGTGACAACTATGGATTCTCTACTCTAAAATAAACTTTGAAGTCCTTTATTTTACTCCATTTTCAATATTTTTTGAAAAAATTAAAATCATAGGATGTAGATTGTTTATCACAACATTGCAACCATTGGGATTGACATTTTTCAGTTTTATAAATAAATTCTTAACAATTTTGTATTTTTCATCATTCTCTATTTTTTTCTACTTACTATTTTTTTCCTTTAATGAAGCACCACATTTAGGACATTTTTTCATAGAAAAGTGAGCTTGTGAAGTGCAATTGCCCTGTTTTTGCAAGGTAAAAAAAAAGATTTTATATCTTGCAATCCACAAGGTGGAAATTTCTGAATTTTTTACCACATATTCTCAAGTCAGCATACTACAAGATCCTATGGTCACATGTGTCAAAAAAAAATTCAAAAATTTGATACTTGCAATGAAAATGGAAGTTTTGGAGCTTTTTTAGTGAAAACATAGTCACGGTCCTTTAGGAGGTAAATATTTTGACAACCATGAGCAAATTTTTGATAAATAGGACTAGTGAAGAGGAAGAGCCAAAGACATGGAAATGTATGAAGATGGAGCAAGGCTTACGTCTTCCTCTATTTCATCAAAAAGAGGGAGAGCTCTTGCTCCAAACTTTATTTTAGCCCCAAAACAATTTGTTAAAGAAATAAATTAATACAAATCACTTTGTGCCTATTCTTGATTAGCACTCTTATATACTTCAACTACATGATTGAGAAGGCTAGAAGGAGCTTGATGTATCCAACCATTCATTTTATGCCTATTTCAACTCCAAATAGTCACTCTACTAAGAAGATTGGCTAAAACTATTATATTATCCTTCAATTTTAATGTATATAGCAAAGGAGTTTTTTAATTAAATTTTTTGTTAAATATAGCTAGAAATATGATTGCTACATCCAAGGTAACTCTTGTACATGTTTAAACTAAAGATAATGTGGAATTTTTTTTTGAATCATGATAAATGAAAATAACTACAAACTTCAAACATCTAAATTATTTATTCATAAATAGTTTTTTTAATGTCTTTCTATTGATGAAGGTATTATTATAGTTATTTGTTGTTTTATTTTCCATTGATAGTCATTTAAATTTTGTCATTGTTTCACAATTGCAAAATTTTACATGTTAAATCTATGCCATATTTAACTACTTATGGACTTTTGCAAGTTCAAAATTAATAATGATCATTGGAAGATCTCAGAATGGTCATCATGAGATAATCTAATACATCGAGAGATCTATACAAACATTGGGAGATCTTACAATGTTATTATCCCATGATCTTTAGATGTTTAGTCCACAATTCATTGAATAGTTTAGAAGTAGTTAAATGTGGCATAATCTAAGTCTTGTATTCTTGGGCACAATCAACAATGAGACATTTAGAGTACTCAATTATTAGTAGACACTAGTTTCTATTTTAAAAATTGAAGCTATTTGTCTTATTTCCAAAAGTTAGACTTCTTTGTATCAAGAACACAATCTAAAACCAGTGCTTGTTTTTCAAAAAGTTTAGTTGTATTATATACTAATAATAATCAATTTCAAAATACAAATTTAATTCAATACAAAAAAAGATGATCAAATTTTAACTTAATATTTAATAAGGCGCGTATAATATTCTTTTGAAAAGGTACCATTGAGATTTTTTTAACATTAAATCTCATATTTTATTCAAATTAATCCATATATGGCCCTAAACCCCAAAAGTGTCCATTCACCTAAGTATGATGAAACTGAATGTTATATTTTATACCATGTTGATTACTATGTGGAACTACACAAGTGATTGCAAAGTTAATGTGATAATTTGGCAACAATTGAAATTATTTTTAAGTATAAATATATAAACTATGGCTTATTAAAGGATGATAATTTGGTATTCAAGGCTTTATAGGTAGCAATTATGGACTAGATAATGCTTGAGAGTATTATGAGACATAATGAAAAGTCTTAATTCATTACAAACATCCATATCCGTACTTTTAGCAAATCTAAAGTCATAGAAAGAAGGTGTGCACAATGACTTATAACACTTTTATAACTATCCAATCGAATACTAACAAATTTACCTTGAAAATGCACTTGGCATTTTGAAATTTTGATAGTAGTAGGTGAACCTTCTAATACATTTAGTCTACCACCAAGGAATTTTAGGCTACAAATGTCATTGTTTTATTTTTGTTTGCCATATTTTAATCACATGCCTCTAACATAAAGAATATTTTTCTATTGCCTTCACAAATATTTCTTTTGTAACTATACATGGTAATAATCTAAAGTGACACTAATTTTAGTTTGAAAATATATTCTAATGATAGTGCATTCATTTGTCGTATAGTCAACTTTCACATTTCATGAATGAAAATTAAAAAAAAAAAGTTGAACGTAGTTGGAAAGGTTGGAAGTCACAATTTAGACTACAAATGCATCTTTTTTTCTATTTGTTCCATGACACAAAGTTTTGATTTATTGAATACTACTACTATTATTAAAAATACAAAAAATAGAAAGAACAACCTTGGCTTTAAGCAAATCTTTTTCATTCCAATCAAGCATTTTGAACAAATAGGAGAAAATTCTTCATTTTAGATTGCGCAACTATAAAAACAAGATATTTTATCATGCCTCCATTAAACTATTAAACCCCATAGAATGTGACCTTGTCATTAAGATAGCCAAAAAGAAATTATTAGATTTCTAGATGCACAATTGCATTTTTGGGTTTCTAAAACCTCCTTGAAAATTACTCAAGATATATTTTTTGTCTTCATCTTAGTTATTGAATTACCCCTATCCTAGACTTTGTAAGCATGTGACATTCAATATAGAAAAACTCTTAGGAATGTCTTGACAACAAATTGCAATATTCTATTTGCTTGAGCACACTTATATGAAAATGATTGACAAAGACTATTATAGACCAATATCCAAATATTGATTTACACTCTACAACTTCCTTCAAGTTCATTGGGCATTTATTTTTTGCCCTCATTGTATTAGTGGATTTCTCCCATCTTGAAATTATGTAAGGATCTGACATTCTATATAGAAGTACTATTAACAATGTTTTGACAACAAAGTATTCCCTTCTAATAGCTTCATCATGCTCACATGCAAATGATTGACAAAGACTTTTGAGCACCAATATCTCAAGATACATTTTCACTTAGTTTGTAGATCTCATAAAGCCTCTCAAAGCATCGTTGCGTTAAATATGATACAAAAGTCAATCCCATTAAACTAATTTATCCTATTATAAAGTGTAACACTTGATTACCAAAGTTACATTATTTATAATACATTTATACATATATAGACTCAACAACTATTGAAGCCTACTACGGACAATTCTACCATCCATTGTATTTTTGTAACAACACTAATTTTTCTCCATTAACGATACAATAAATCAAGGTAAGCCAATTTTGAGACTATTTGTAACCATTTTCCATCACAACCTTCAAAAACCAAAGACCAAAGTCCCTCCCTTCCACATTCGTCCACCTGAAAAACGCCCCCCATCCTGGTAACAGATTTCATCCACCAAGAACTCAGCTCCACATCCGGGATGAGACCACTCCGAAATGAATGAAATATGGGATGACGGACGGATGAAATAGTGGGCTCTGTCTGCGTGTGAAGGGCGACTTCCGTGCTCTGACGGGCCCCGCTTGCCTTGGCTTTTCTTTCCGAGCTTGAAGTTGGCTCTGTTTGCGCTTTCTTCAAAGCTTGGATCCCCGTCGATCTCTGCTCATCGCCGCCAATACTCGCAGCTCCTTCACTGCGAGCCTTTGGTTTCGAGCTTTGAAGGTGCCTGTCGTTTTTCTTTTCCTCTCGTAACCAATTTGGTGGATTCAAGCTGGTTCGGTTGGGCGATCGGTGGGAACTTTGCGGAAGGTTAGGGTAAGTCTTCCTGAATCGCCTTGATTTTTCATTTGGTTCGCAGGGAGTGAAATTTTGGAGATACTGGTCGATCGTGGGAGTGATCTGATCTGCCCGTTTGGGTTACCATGAATTTCGGTAATCATTCAAGCTCACATGAACCTAGGTTTCGGAGAGAAATGGTTATGACCTTGCTTTCATGAGTTCTGGATGTCTTTCCGGTTGCGGTTCTCAGTTGGAGTTTTTGGTTCTTTGAGTGCAGAGCGCTTTTTGAGGAAGAGAGGTCTGTTGGCACCGTGAAAGGAGGACAGCCGGGGTTGAAGTTGGATCTACTTTTAGTGAGAGGCGGACTGCGACGAGCGCCATGGCCGCAGGTGGTTCAAGGGCGCGGGCTGATTATGATTACCTCATCAAGCTGCTGTTGATTGGAGACAGCGGTATGTCCCTTGTTCCCTGGTGCATGCAATTAGCACGGGGTGCGCTGGGCTCCAGAATGTGTGGGTTGGTTCAATGAGTTCAGTAACTGGGAAGGCTGTATCGTTCTTTTCGAGGTCCATGCAAGCGTTTGGTCGAGGCCGTGTACAGGTGTCCTCGAGTTCTGTTTTGTCCTGATTTTCATTGAGCTTGTCCGTTCTTCCGGACTTGGAGCAGAATGTGTTTTCTTGGCTTGAACGCCGAGTATGACCCGAAGTCATTACCTGTTTGGCATCAGGCACGTTCCATTTCGATCCTGACCTTTTGGACATTGAATGTCCGCTGGGGCGACAGTTGAGCCTCGACGGAGATACGGTTTTCTCTCGAGTTCGTGGCTTCATGGATTTTCGATTAGGTCTCGTCTGGTAGGGATATGAGGTGTGTGGATTTGCTGTGCAAGTGGCATTCCTTGTGATGCGTCCCATTTCTGTCCCGAGCATCGTGCCAGTCTCTGTGCTTTGATCTCCTACGAGTTGAACTTTCCGTTTGATATCCGCAGGGGTTGGGAAATCCTGTCTGCTCCTTCGTTTTTCGGATGACTCCTTCACAACAAGCTTCATCACGACAATAGGGTATGCTTTCTTGCAAGCTGTTTTATTTCCCGTTATACGCACTGGATGCCTTGGAGCCATTTGATGGATATTAGGAGCTGTTTAGGCAGGTGATGTTGATTCGAATCGGTTGATTTTGGACGTCTGGCAGGATTGACTTCAAGATTCGCACCATCGAGCTGGATGGTAAGCGTATCAAACTTCAGATATGGGACACAGCCGGGCAAGAGCGGTTCCGCACGATCACAACAGGTTGGCATGATTGAATCGCCGGTTTGGTGTTGGTCTTGGGGAGGAAGACTTGTTGTTCCATTGCAGCGTCAGCATACCATGATTGTGTTTCTACTGTGGAGCAGATGAATACGCTGCAAGGATGTAGCGGTGGTTGTTCGACTTCTTTGGAGTATTGTGTTGAGTGGACGCTTTTGGACTTGCTGACCGATGTTTTTGGTCTTCGATTGGTGTGCAGCTTACTACAGAGGAGCCATGGGAATCCTGCTGGTGTACGACGTGACAGATGAATCCTCATTCAACAGTATCCACTATGTCGTTGATCCTTGTTGTTCCTGCATTTGTTCGATCGTAGTCGAGAATGTCGTCCGGGTTGTTTTGGAGGGTTGATGTGTCGCATATGGAGAGTTCCTGGGACCGCAGGTATCCTTGACTGAGGGTTGATCAGACATTCGGAACTGGATCAGGAACATTGAGCAGCATGCATCGGACAATGTGAACAAGATCTTGGTTGGGAACAAGGCTGATATGGACGAGAGCAAACGAGTACGTCCTTGAACCTCTCCGATCTCTGATTCTTTGTCCAATGATTAGTCTTGGTTTTGTTTACGTTTTGGTGGGGGGAGCGTGATTCCTGAGTAGCGGCTAAGGATCACGATTAGATTCCATTCTTTACGACGAAGGTGCTGTTTATTGCATTTTGTCCTCGCTGTTGTTGCGAGGATCGTATTTGGATTTGAGTTTTCTAATACAGTGTGTACCCCGTGCAGGCTGTCCCCTTCGCTAAAGGTCAAGCTCTGGCTGATGAATTTGGCATCAAGTTTTTTGAAACTGTGAGTCCATGGACTTTGGAGTCCTTGTTCATTGTTGTGCACGCACGTGACTCCCTTGTAGTAGTTCTGAGGCCTGTTCCTGCGTTCCTTTTCCTATTGACCTGTTCGCGGTTTTTTCTGACGATTTTGGATTGTGCTGTTTTTCCCTGTGTACCAGAGTGCCAAAACCAACATGAATGTGGAGGATGTTTTCTTCACAGTTGCGAGGGACATCAAGCAAAGGCTGGCCGAGACTGATTCCAAGCCCGAGGTGTGTCTTAGTTTTTTTCGTGGCCATTGATTTGGGATGTTCACCCAGTTCATCGCAGATTGTTTGCACCTTGCTTGTTCTGCTCTGTGCTCGTTTTGTACGTGTCTTGCTATTTGGAGGCACTGTCTGTTATTTTGTTTGTGTCCGTTTCAGTAAGTGCGGATTTCTGACCCTGCAATCTGTTCTTCTGTGCAGGCTGCCAAGAGTGCGAAACCGGATGTGAAGCTTTCCGCTGGAAATGCTCAGCAGAAGCCCGCCACTGGCGCTTGCTGCTCATAGCCGACTGTTTTCCTTTTGGACCTTTGTGTGGCACGTTCTTGGATGTGATCCGAGTCGAGGATTGTCTGCGATCGCGAAGCTCCCGAGTGGCCGAACATATTTCTGTTATGTTTTGAGCTGGTTCCAGCAATCAGTTGTTGGCAAGCTTTGGAGTTTGATTCTCGGGTCCGTTCGTAAGCTGGAGGTCCCGCCGCCGAAAGTGCAGATTTCTCGAGGCCAGTATGGAGGCCGCCCAGCACTGGAAGCGTTTTGCTGCATTTTTTTTACCAATTTTTTGAAGCAACATTGCACCCTGTTTTTGGCTCCATCAGTCGTATTGCGGGCTGAGATGTCAAGACATGAGATAGACATTGCTCTCTGCGATGGGATCATTTTCTCTAATTGACTATTTAGGTTTATTTGCGTAGCTCTCCCTTCTCTCAGTGTCGAGTGTGGTTGACAGCGACATGTCCCTGTGAAGTACTTCGATTGTGTATCACCACCTTGTTTTCAAGGTTGTTTGGGTGGGAAGGTAAAAGTATTGTGAGCTCAATCAATGAAGCTCACAGGATTGTAATTACTGCTGTTGTTTTTCAGTTCAGCTTTAAGGAATGGATTCGATCTCTTTGGGCTTTCGAACAATTATATTTGATCACTTTTTTTTTTAATGTCTTAGCTGAGTGCCAATTTTATGGTTAGATTTGATATGCTGTCTCTGTTGTGCGTGGAGTTATTAGTTGTTCTGGTAGTACAGTCGGGTTCGATGTCTGAAATTTCACTCGTCTCTTCTACTGGGCGCCGATTCAGGAGGTTAAAATTATTTTGTGGACGTTGAGTTGTTTGAAATATTTTCTATCTGAAGTTGATTCCTGTGTTTTGGAGCTTCTTGAATTTAGTTATGAATTAGAATGTTGTTTAGAGCCCAAGCACTTTATCAACCACCTTCGATTGTTACTTCCTCAAGGACCAAGTGATTCTTGAATGACCAATTGAAAATTTAGGTGGCTTTCTATAAAGTCAATTTTGAATGTATTTTTTGAAGTTTTGGCACTTGGTGAAGATATGTACTTCCATCTTGGAATTTTTTATTTTTATTTTTTATGTTTTTTATGTTTGGACCTTAAGTTAGCTGCTTGAAGTGTTATAGGTAGCTCATGAGAAATCATCTTTTACTTTGAAGTTTTGCAAGTATATAACCATCACAATGTAGGGTGAAATTGTCTAAAAAGCTTCTTGAGGATAGTGCAAAAATCTCTCTTCAGGTGGGCATGTGTCCTTATCTTGGAAATTTATTTTTTTCTTGATGTTCAAATTGAAAGTTTTGTTGCTTGAAGTGTTATAGGTAGCACATGAAAAATCATCTTTTACTTTTGAAGTTTTGCAAGTATGTAGGATGGAATTGTTTGAAAAACACCTTAAGATTAGTGCAAAAATTTCACTTTGTGAGGACTATAAATCTGTTGACCTTGTTGGGCAAGGTTTTAAAAAAAAAAAATCTTCTAACTTCAAATGCTATAATCTTGAAATTTGTATAGTTAAAAATTATAAATTTTTTTCCATATATTCCTATAATAGTCTTATCCACTTTTATAAGGTTGAATTTCAAATTTTAATTTTTTTCTCACTTTCCTTGAAAGTGGTCAGTTTTTACAATTTCTTCTTAAAATGTATTCTAGTACTTTAAATATTAAGGTGAAGCTAGGTTCAACTCATTTTCTTATTCCATTACTTTAGAGGTTTTATGCTCAAATATACATTTATAAATTTTATCCTTCTCAATTGGAAGCAAATCCAACCAGGGTTGTCCGGACGTCAGGATGTCCAGCATCCGTGGATGCGAGGTCCCCGAACGTCCCGTGAAAAGCAAACCTCAGTGTCCGTTGGGCCCGTCTGCTTGCTTGTCTGCCTGTCCGTCAGGCCATATACCGAACACTGAGGTCCGCTGCATCCGGACGTCTGATTTTTAGACACGATTTTGAACCGAACGTTGAAATTTGTCAATCTTGATTGTAATCAACCAACAATGGGTGTGGCCGCCTTTTGTCCAGAGATTGGAGGATTGACATCACCTAATTATGTGCCACCCCGATCATATAAGAAAGGGCAAAAGCTATTTTATCCTCATCATGACGGTAGGTGCGTGGTTTATCTTGAAATACGAGATGAAGCTGGGCAAACCATTTGTAAAGCTCCCCGTCTTTTTTGCTCGAAAATCTTTTGGGCTCCGCTACTTTCGATTCTTTGCCATCAAAATTCTCATTCCGGTATTGACCCACCCCATGAAAAACTCGATCAATCCTTTGTATTTTGGTCGAAGGAAATACCGGCGATGGAGGCACCAAAGCTTGATCTGAGATTTGTTGTACTATATGAGGAATTGTTGCCAGAAATACTACCTAAATTTGTTGTTGAATGAATGCAGTCCACTCCAACCCAATCCCTTCTGGCATTGGTGGCCCTGCATTGACAACAGACTCTTCTAGATCCATTCTACTTTTAGAAAATGCTCCCACTTTTCAAGCCTTAGGGATCAGTTATTATAATAACCAAACCCCAAAATCATTAGCTACATGGAAGAACACTACCACAAATGGCCTGATATCACAATCCATTGTAGATTTCAACCACTAGCTTGCGAGCTAGCTTGATATTGCAATCTCCCAAGCATGAGTTCCCCTAAAGCAGGTTCCAGTTCCAAACATAAGTCCCACACTTTAGCTTCCGTCACTACGATTGAATTGCATCGGTGTCCGTGATCTTCACAAAGACTCCTGCTTGGTGCTTCAACATGCGAACCGTATTCTTCGGCGAATTTTTCTTTTCTTTTCTCTTCCCGGGCAGACTTTGTTCACCCCAGGGAAGCAACTCAGTTCTTATTGATCATATCCTTGTAGAGAATTATCAACATATTCTCAAAAGCAATAACGTTGCATCGTCCCAACAATGTAAAGGAAAATTCATAACTATGACTGTAAAATTATGTAACTAGAATGCAGCTATCATGTTCGAACAAAACCCACCAATACTTCATATAAACATGCTGGTGGACCCTTTCATATGTTGTGATTAATAATGCAAAAAATCGACTCTCAATTGAAATGCATGCACTCTTCGTACAAGTTTGTCAATTGATTAATATGCTAATTTAATCCTCATCAATCCTTGGTGATTCCTAGCAGTGTGAGCATTACACATTTCTAACGTTTAACCCAACAAATTACTCCAACTTCATGAGTGTGGATAGTCAAGACTCGTCATAATGTTAGGGTTTGGATCGGAATTCTATTGATGCTCCATTCCAAGTGCTATAGACTCTAATCTATTTACATATATAACCATCGGCAATTACTCAATGATGCAAGTGAAATTAGAGAGATGAATTAGGAATATGCATAGTTCATTATATTGACAATATGACGAGTGAGAGACAAAGCCCTTCTCACTAGCTTTAAGGAAGACAATGGATGGCCTAACCTAACTTCCATAACTACTTTGGGTTCATACCTAGTCTATGTAGTTTTCCTTCCGTAGACTTGTCGTATAGTCTAGCTGTTACGATCTGATTGTAACACCAAATACATCATGAATTTTCCTTTGCCATGTCAGAGCCCTACATCAGCAATGACTTGAATGAAAAAAATTGTTGACATGGCATTGCCTCCCATGTGGCACTCACTTAGAGGTGATGTGGCTATCACATGGGGCACTTTTGGCACCTTCTTTGCAAGGCTAAGCTAAAAACACTTAAGCAGTCGTTTGGACCCCAAGTTGCATTTTTGGGAAATGAAGTGGCTATAGAATTTAGATATGCCTAAGGTAACTCTACTTATGATAGGCAGAATTTTGGACAAGCCTAATGCAGGCCAAAAACTTCATGAGCAATACATTTCACAACACACATGTACTACTCATGAAGTTCTGGGCTTGCATTAGGCTCGTCCAAAGTTGACTTATTATAGATAGAGTTACCTTAGATGATGAGGGTGTAGGGACAAAAGGTGTGTGTATTTGGGTGGCTCTATACATTGCGCACTTGATAATGGAGTCAAAGCGTAGCCAGTGCGGTAGGGTGCAGTGGATTAATATCGATGGATTGCCCAGAGAGAATATCTCACTTTTGAATGTCTATGCTTCCACAAGCATGAGAATACAATGCAAGCTTTGGGAGGAGTTAATAGCTTTCCTTCAACAAAACTACAGATGGGTTATGAGCAATGATTGGAACTTCATTGAAAGGCAAGCAAACAAATCAAACCTTAATAGGCGAATAGTCACAACCAAAGAAATTTGCATCTTCTACTTGCTAAAAGACACTTTAGAAGTGGCGGACTACTTTTTATCTAACAACAAGCTTAAGTTTTTATGGAACAATTGTAGGAGAAATGGTTTGCGCTCCATGGCACAATTGGATAGATGTCACTATAAGAAACCCACGTTTTTGTAGCCATTGCACTACGATGGCTCATGTTTTCGGAGATGTCCGTGTATTGCACAGCAAGCGGATCCAGCAACCCCAATGGTTTGTGATGTTTTGCGGGACAGGTCCATGGAAGTGGAAGAATGTTGACATGTTGTAGGAGACGTACGTGTTTTTAGTGATGTCCGAACCAACGTTAACTTGTTTTTCAAAAACGAGTTGAAAAACGTGCGTGGGCCACGTTAGCCACAATTCCGGTTCACACTGCTATTGATTTTCGGGATTCTAATGGCGGCATAGGGAAAAATGGTGCCCAAGAGGAAAAATGAGGGATGGACTTTTTTGGATGACCTCACATGCTGCTTGGATGGATGAAATTGCGATGGATGGGTCACTTATTTATAGTGAAAGCGTCTTACTCAGTAGAATTTTCTTGAGTTATAGTGTTCCTTGAAATTTACCTGACATTATTAAATCAATAATTCAAGGGCACTTCAATCCTAGATGCTCTAAACATCAAGGATTATTGATAAAATTTGTAGGCACTTCTTGGTTAAATTTTGTAATGATTAATGAGATTATCGCAGTGTTGCTTTATGAATGCTTTGGTTTTCTTAAGACATGTTGTTTTAGTTTTGTCAATACCAAATTTATTTGTATTATTGACGTCAAATTTTAACAAGAGTTTTGAGTTTAAAAATCAAAGACTTCAACTACAACAATAGTAGTCAATGAAGTTTTAAATTATTTTTTTTGGACCTCAAAGAATTATGATGGCTTCATAGAGAGGCATGCATGAACTTGCAAGTATTATAAAGAACTCATTCCTTGTACTTCTTTGGGAAATAGACCGTTCTAGTTCTTTGAACGAATATTGTAGTTCAGCAATCTATTAGTACCTGAAAAATTTGTGGAGGAAAATTGTTTGAGGCCTCTAATTAAGCGTGATCTCACTAGCCATGCGACGTTGTCATGTTGTATTTAACTTTGTGTGGACAACAATGTGGTAGTCGTAATGCCACATTTGCGCCAATCAAAATTCCTAATATTTCCTACATTCACCTTTTTAACATAAATTATTTATGAAAGAAATTGTTTTTTTCTTCAAAGAAATCATTTTTCCTATACAAGAAATTTTAAAAGAGCTATATTTCACTTTTGGAAAAATAAAGGGGGTAGAGGAAAATATGATTTGTCTTAAAAAAACTTAATATTCCTTACCAATAAATTTTTTTTGTACAAATTAAAATTTTGCGTGGTATCTTTTTTTTTAATTTTTAATTTTTTGAAATGAAAATTCAAATTTCGTGAACCAAAATCTTTGTTTTCTCTAAAGAGTAATGTATTCCGTTGAAAGAAAAGGTAAATTCCCATAAATATTTTCTAAATAAAATATTTAATTTAGGAAGTAGAACGTCTAACTACATAATAAAAAATATTCAATTTCCATAAAATTTTATTATTCTGAATGAAACATAATTTTTTGCAGTAAAGTACATTTCTTTTCAAAGTAAATACTTTGTCTTTTAGAAAAAATAAATTTGTGGAGAATTCATATTTTACTATATACGAAGTAAATTCTTTAGAGGAATTCATCTTCTTTGTCCAAAAATCAAAGAACTATGTATGTATATTTCTTTTTGGAAGGAAAAAAAAAAATTGACTTAAAAAAAAGCATCACTGTGCTTGAAAATTAGTGTTGTTCTCCCCCAAAACAAAAAAATTGGATATTGCAAAGGAAGATTTTTAAAATTTTCACAACAAAATTTTATCTTGTCCTAAATAAAATTCAAACCAGGAAAACAAATTTTCATGTTGACATGTTAAGGTTTTTCCATACAAATACAATTGTATCTAAGAATATATATATTTTGTCCCATAAAATAAATTTTGCTTATAAGAATATATATTTTCATCCAATAAATTATTTTTTAATACATTTTAAAAAATGGTGCGCAGTAATATTTAGCCATAGTTTTGTAAGCCACAATTTTTTTCATCCTTCACCTATGCTTGCAATGTTAGTTTGCACAAATTTGAAATTTTGTAGACCCCATTGAAGTTCATTTGCAGAGGAATGAGCATGCTTTTAGAAGTAGCAAATAGTAGCAAGTATTACAATTACACCACCATATGCATTGACCTTTTTACATTTCCATATTCAAAAAAACAATATGGTGGGTGCCTCCAACACCTTCAAATTTGGAGACAATGAATTATAATCAATCATCATTAGTTCTTTGAATAGATGTACAAAAGTCCCAAATTTTTTTGTTGAAGACGAAAAGAAAAAAACTTTTTAAAAAGAATACGAAAGTGCAAAATTATGAAGTGACACTTTTTTCCCTCCGAAAGCTGTCAATACAATACGGTTGCAAGGCATTTGAAATAGATAACATACTTTGAAGTTTGCATTGTAAATAACAACATAGGCAATTGAATTACATTGTTCTATACACTTCATTTTGCAACCTAAGTACCATATAAATTATAAGTGACAAGTACATTTCAAAGTGTGTTGTTCAAAAGACAACATGAATGCTTTAGTGAACTTCAAAAAACTTAGTTAAAATTCAATAACTAGAGATACAAGCAAACTGACATTGAACTGAGTAGCCGCTTTTCAGACTACCTTGAAACAGTTGCTTCGTGCACTTGAAAAGACCTAGGAGCAACATCCCCAACATGCTTCTTGTACAGATATCCTACAATGCATAGTGTCCTCTGATGTCAAAGCGCACTTGCGTTTGTATATTACTCAGTACGTCCCATTGGACGTCTTAATTGACATCATCCCCATCATTGATTGCGTCTCGTACGACGCCATGATCAACATCTCTGGAAGTACAACATGCTTTACTATCTACACCGCATCTTCTCTGCACAGGAAGACGATGCAAGCCTTCTATTCTGCTTCAGTCTCTTTTGGTCTTGGAGGCTCTGTAGTTGAAGGAATGAACATTCCCCCCAGTACTGCAAGCACTCGAATGGGTTCACTGTCCACCATTTTTGGTTTCAAACCAGCAAAGTCCTTGTCATTTTCAACTTCAATGACGTTGGGAATGCCTTGTTGTAGTTGCCCACACCTACCTCTAACATCAGTTTGACATACTATCTTCCACCATTGTCTATGTGGATCGTCTGAAACGAAAACTTGTTGGCAATGTAATGGAAATGCAAATGAATTAGGATGCACTTTGCCATCCAAGCGGTTGAAGTTTGCCACCGTGAAGCCATATTGATCCTGCTGAATGTTTGGAAAACAAGGATCCTGAGCTGCTTGAACCCAATCACATACAAGCACAATAGTGTAGTGATTCCTGTAATCCAACTCCAGAATCTCCTCAATGTACCCTACATAGTCATCAGTTCTCCCAATGGGACATCCATTATGAAGCCTCCAACGGAGTTGTTGAATGAATGACACCACCATGCAGGAATTGCGGGTCACTAGTTTGACTTCCGCACTCCGTACACGGAAGTGGATGCTGAAGGTATACATTTGGCAGTGTGACGTTGCATACCGCTCAGGAAGTTGCACATACTGCTGCACGTCCTTTTGTACATGTATTCTAGCTTTCTGCATAGTCCTCACGCGCTCACTTAGCTACTCGAGAAATGGACACAAGTTGTTCAAGACCACTGGGTAACGAACAACAACAGCATGATTGTGTCTGCAATATTGTCTTTGAAAAGTCTCCCTCTCTTGCCACCGCTGCCCTCTTGCTACAACGTATTCCCTGCAACACACGCAATGCATTCATAAAAAGATAGTAGATGTCGTTCATTGCTTTTTGTCAACATAAATGACAACACTATTGTATTGATAGACGTTTGAGCAATGTCTATCAAGATGTGGTCCTCAAAAATCCTGACAGCTGATGCAACACCTACACTGAAACAACGTCTCTGTATACATGGCAAGATGCCACTTGAAGCAGAGGCCATGTCAATCCAGACAAGAACATCAAACAATAAAACAACCGTGTCACCTTCTCAAATCTTCAAGACTGACTGAAACAACAAGTTTGCACTTATTGACGCTAGCCCTCAAGACATGCTGCGTTGTCAAGTACAAAAACGTGGGCGTACTTTCTGAACTCACCAGACATCTTCCGCTACTGTTGGCAATTCAAATGGAGTATCTCATCATTTATGATTGCGTCTTCATCTAGATCCTACACACGTTCCCTTGTGCCTCTATATTGACGCATGTATTCCGTACAAAAGCCCAGTGTGTTATCCATTTGGTAGCCCTCTGTTATACTACCTTCCGGATGCACTAAAGTACGAGCATAGTCTTTCAACATTTTCATGTATTGCTCTATAGGATACATTCACATGTAGTGCACTAGTCCACAACAAAAGGGTTGCTCCATTAAGTGAATTGATAGATGTGTCATGATGTTCAAAAACGTAGGTGGAAACTCCTTCTCCAGCACGCATGTGGCCATGACTATGTCGTGCATCATGTCTTGTTCATCTACTTGTCTTGCCTCTTTCGTGCAAAGTTTTTGGAAAATTCTATTCATTTTAATAATTGCCATTTGTACATTTTCCTCCAATACGTTGCGAACCGCAATAGGTAAAATCTGCAAAACATGTTCACCAATGCTTATAAAACCTATTTCTATAGATATCAGTCACCTTCCTCTCCAAAAACGTGCTACTACGGAAAGTTTCCCCCATTGATGTATGTCTATGGTGACAGTTGCATAACATTCATATGTCTGGCATGTCATTTGAAATGACACGCATACTTATCACTACTAACGTAATAACTAATGCATATAATATGGCCACGAACAACATCGGGTCCTTGTCGACACTCAATATGACACCGAATCCATCATGTGCAATTTTCCAACAAATTTCAATGAGCATGGATAAACTCTCACAAAACATTATGTTCCTTACCTACTACATGAGAACATGGTAATTATGTGTTTTCATGTAATGCAACTTCCCATCCTGGAGATGTTTGTGGATGCTGCCTACGGCCCCACGTACTTTGAAGGCATTCAAATATTCGAAATTATCAGAATGAACTCTTTCCTTTCATGTGGCTTCAACACGTATGGCGCATGCGGCATATAGAATTCATCTTGTTGTCTTTGTGGAGGCTGTAGCCATATCTATTCACGGATGCCTAACTCCTCTGCGTCCAACCAATTCCCAGACTGTCTTTCATGCCTAGAAGGGTCTTAATAATGTTTTCATACAAATTCTTCTCACAATGCATTGCATCCAAATTGTGGTGATCCAACAAATGCTGCATATAGTCCACCGCAATCATGTTAACGCAATGTTGCAATGCGCTTAGTACACATATTAAGCTACCAACTCTGACTCTGTACCACATGTCTTTACTGGTATGGGAGACGGAGAAAGAGACGTATGAGGAAAATTTCATGCCCGTCAAAACAACCACTATGACGTCTATAGAAATAGAAGATGACAATGCAAATATGCTCAAGCAAACGGGAATTGCAAACAGGCATTCCCACAGATGTCAAACTCCTACATGTTCATGATAAAGAGTTGTCACCTTCTAGTACGGCATCTCATACAAAGCAAACAACCATTTCACCCCCGTGGCATACACAAGGTTGTCTGTTCCATTTTTTATTCCCCCCAAGTCCAAGTAACTTTGGTGCCACACTGCATATCAAATGACATCCTCGCTTGACAGAGTTTGCGACTGTTGACAGTGCTCTATTTTGCCATTTAATCTTCTATTGCATCAATAAGGGTGGTGCCTTGGTAGGTACCGCCTCACACCACCGTACACAATCTTAGAACCCTTTACTCTTCTATTAAAAAAAACATCCCCAATCTTGGCCATTTACGCATCTGTGTCCTGTTCGCATGGAGGGCAACCTTTGTATCCCTTACAGAAGAGGCTAGAAATGAATCCGTAAATTGAAAAATCTGAGATTGTCCCTATGAGTAAGGCACAAAGCCTGAAGTTCCAACTTCCTTCTGGTTGGGAGAAATCCAACGCAGGTACACCGCACCATAATTTATACAATTCTTGAAGCAATGGATGAAGAAAGATGTCAATGTTCTTAGAAGTGGGGGATTGCTTTCCTGAAATCAAGATGCACAAAGAAATGAAGAACTTCTTTGTCACAAACCATGGCTTGAAGTTGTATATCAAGATTACAACAGCCAAGTGGACCAGTTCCTGTTGTTCAGCTTAAATGGACTGACACCATCCAAAGCTAAGGCGAGGCGCATGTTTCAAATTTATATTCCAAAGTTGTCAAACGCGACGTCCGTATCGACATGCTTTTACACTGGGCTATCTATGACAGAGCACATGACACTGTTGCTATTGACATGCTTTGTATACCCAGTCAACATGTGCGCTACCTTAGTCGACCTCTACATGCGTTTCAACCTTGGAATGAGGGAAAAATGCCTTATCACCTTCACCGAAACCGTGTGTGTGCCATCCACCCACCACGAGGTGGTGCAAATGGGACAACAATCTAGTGTTGCATACTCCTCTTCAAAAAGGACACATCCATTGATACAAGTATGTATATTATTATAATGTAGTCCCAGGCAACGTATACTCGTCTGTGCTGCATAATGAGTACTTGGAAGTTTGTTCTCCGAAGGCAACAAGTCTCCTAATAAGTAACGAAAAAGCTCATCCGTGAACTTATTGCTCACGTGGAAAACGGTGCACATGTTCATGAAGATGACGGTTGCCGATACAACACTTGTCCTGGATCCTGCATACATCGGTGCCGTAGCCTGCGTGTTTAAGTCCTCCAGTCCATCCACTGTGTCATTGACAGCGTCCTCTTGGTCGACCCACTCAATTGAACCGTCTGCTTCCTCATGCAATTGGTCTCCACGATCCAGAACCTCCATCACCTGACGCTGGACGTCGTGGTATTCATCAAGGGTAGGTAGGTTTGCTTGGTCGCCGTCTATGCTGTTCATTCACTAGTAGAAAAATAGTGACCAAATTAACAAAAATTCAACACAGAAGTGTTGATTTTTTTTGTTAATTTGGACGTGTTGACTCCAATACTTTTTAACACAAAAGTATTGATTTTTTCATTAATTTTTTGTTAATTTGATTAATATAAAATATTTAAAAAATTTCCACAACCTTCAAAAATTGACCATACATAAAGTACCACATGGCCAATAGAAGCCACGTGAATACGCCATCGAGGTAGTCTCGCCATGTCGGCAGGCCACCTAGATAGCCCGCCATGTGGACAAAGGGGCACTACCAAGGTTTGAACCTTGCACCCCTTACTTGGGGTGCAAGGTTCAAACCATTGCACCACATGCTCACACACATGTACATGTGTGCAGTACTTTTTTATTTATGTAGTTTATGTTTTGTTTTATCGGTATTTTTCAAAGTCAGCAGACTTTAGAGGCCATTTAGTAATATAAAAACAACTTTTTCTTAAAATCTTAGAACTAAGAAAAGTTGCGAAATAAAATTATCTTTCATCTCCAAAAATCCTTTTGAAATTTTAAATCTCCAATCAAAAGTTATGAATAAAGTTCAGAGAGGCTCTTTTATGATGTCAAATAAAAAGTTCAATTCAACCCCTCTCTAAAATTTATTCATAACTTTTTAATGGAGATTTGAAATTTCAAAAGGATTTTTGGAGATGAAAGATAATTTTATTTCGCAACTTTTCTTAGTTCAAAGTTTTTAAGAAAAAGTTGTTTTTATATTACTAAATGGCCTCTAAAGTCTGCTGACTTTGAAAAATACCGAATTGTGAATGATTTAGTTTGTTTTCTTAAATCACATTATTTATAGAATACTAACCATGGTGATTTAAATTTTTTTCAAATCAAAAAATTACTTGAGATTCTTGAAAGTCAAAAATAACAAAAACAATGTTGATTTTTTGTTGATTTAGAGTTGCAATATCTAAATCACCAAAAAAATTTGTTGATTTTGGCAGTTTTTACTAAAATCAACAAAAAATTGTTCAAATGGACAATACAATATCAAAATCAACACTTTTGTGTTGATGGTTTGTTGATTTGGTCACTGCTTTTCTACTAGTGGGACGTCATTCCTAACAATAGTTCGCGGCCAAGAAAACTTGACAACGACTGCCACGTTTGGTATACTAAGGTAGAACTACCCAATTCCGTCAGTGATTCAAATCCGTGGTCTACAACTTTGTCCCAGTTCCGTCAGAAAAACATGCAAATCCGCTTCAGATTCTGACAACAGTAGTTTATTAATGCTATTAAAAGATAACGTGTCAATTAATGATTGGTGGATCTTCAAGTGCTATTAGATACATTGGAAAGCGGTATTGAATTGTAAGAGGACGTTTATGAATCCAATCTAGTAGCGATTGTGCAATTTTACTTCAAAAATTCACAAAAATTACACTTTTTAGCAAAAAATCATAATTCCACTTGGGTTTGACTCCTGAAACAAAAGCACACCTCTAAAAAATATGTGTCTTTCCTAGAGTTGGCCCCAATATAGTTAGATTGTGAATCAGGGTGGTAATGGGTAGTTCTACCTTATCTGCCACATCAGAATTTCTGACCTCCACGTCATCCACCACATTAGACTCGGTTAACTTTTTTTTTAAATTACATTGCAGTGCCCGTCCAAGTAGCACCTACGTGGCACTCAGACGCCCTCCACATATCAACCTCTTAGGACCTCAATAGACATTGTCATCAGCCACATTTTTGGAAAAACAAGCAGAAAAATTATGCATTTTTCCAGATTTTCACATGTTTTTACCACGTCAAATCGAATGGATTTTAGGAGATAGCAACGCTGATTATTTTTCCGTCAAACACAACGCATTCTCACATTTTTTTAGACGTTTCCAAAAAGTCCGTTTTCTTATAGTGTGTTATTCATTTATTTAAGTTGGAGCTAGACCACAACCAATTGTATAATACCAAATCAAGGATGATTGCACCCATACATACCATGTCCTTGTGACCTACAATATTTAGTTATTATAAGTAACGTCCAAGAAATTTACTTACAAAATAAATTAATTCCACCTATAAGAGTCAACACCAAATCTGCAGTAGCCCACATCTAGGGGAAGAATCCCCATCTTAATTTCATAGAGAAGCCCAACAAACTGTCAAATTTTATAAGCATTACTATATTTTTAAAGAAAAAGAGAGGAAGTTGATCAAAACAACCCTAAGGAGCTAGTTGGAGATAATCCAAGTAGCCCTCCACCAAGATCCTCTCAAGTTTCAACGTAGTTTTGCATGAAGAGCTTAGTACAGTTGGTGATAAATTAGCGAGCTTGAGAAACATGTGATAGAAAGGCAACACTTAAGGAGTCGCGTCAAGTGGATGAAAGTAGATACCTAAATGATAGACAAACTGATTTTTCCAAAAAGAACCCCTATACTAGTAGGTCCTTGGATTTTGTTCTAGGATAAGAAAAATCCAACTTACACACCACCTAAGAAGTTAGAAAGATTTATTGCTTAAAAGGCACAATAGACCAAGCTTAGACACTACCCATAGAAAATCTATAAAGCCAAAATCAAAAATCCAATTTTACTTGCCTTATAATAGATGTGAAGATAAAATGTTTACAAATGAACACAGCACTATGGGGTGATTGCAAGAAAGATCGGTCCTACTTTGTATTACAATTGGAGTGATGAAGTTGTCATCAACCATAACTTTTGAAGCATGAGCTTGATTCACTTGAAATTTTTATTGGAGATGGCTAACTTGATAATAATCAAATAACTTATTTTTCAAGAAATATAAAAAATCATTTTATATTTAAATTGAAATTTAGCTCATTTATCACACTTTGCAATTTAGGATTTTTTAGTTCTGGGGAGTAATTAAAATTAAGCGATCTAGAGCTGAAATTTTTGTGGTTGATTCTAACACTAGATATGCATGCGCCTACCAAAGGGAATTTAGAAAAATATTATTTTATATCCTCCACATGCGTACTAATAGGGCTCCCTTGTGCTCGCACTTCTGAACATTGAAGATGGTTTTGAGACCATTCTCTTGTGAAATCTCATCATCATAAAGTTTTTTAAAACAAACAATTTTTAGTTTCTTTAAAAATTAGTTTTTCCTACTTTTTACAAATTAAAACATCAAAGTACCTATTTTCTTGAGATTTTGCACTTTTCTAATTCTCCTACTTAAAAAAATTCTATGCTTTTCCTTCCTTGGGTACCTTCTTCTTAAAGGAATATATAGTAAACATATTTTTCATGTTTTTTTAAAACTGTTTTTCTATTTCCAAAAAATCATGTGTTTTGTGCAAAACGCTACCAAAATTGTTTGGTCTTTCTTGCAACCACCCTATGAGTAAATAGAATTGAATATACAAGCTTTACATGCATTTATACTAAAATTCATTTGGACAAGCTTTGCCTTTCATATTACAATATTTTCACATCCCACATTTAGGTTTCTAAGAAGGTACCTTATAAGGCTTCCAAAGTAGCTTCAGCTAGTACAAACAATTGTGAACATAATGACAAACAAGCACCATTCTAAAAACAAGATTAAAATTTGTCAAAACTCACAATGGAGCTACCAAGTCCATCCAAGGGAGACATGTACAAATAACTATTTGGTAGTGAACAAGAAAAAAACATCTACAAGCTATAATATGAACAATGTCCAATCATGTGGAGCATGAAGTGTATGATAAGTAATCAATTCAAATAGCATATATCAATACTCAACATTGTTTACCAATATATTTTGGAGGGTTCCTTAAATTGCTTCTAAAGGAAGTAAAAGTTCCCCAACATGACAACTTTCCAAGAATCCCAACCAACCAATGACTCTCTTGCAACTTTTCATTCAACCAATGAAACAAGCATAGTCACTTTCTAGTTTCTATGGCTCCATCCAATTATTTTCTATAAATTATAACTAAATTCACTCCTAGGCATATAGGAAGCTAAGCATTATCCCTCCTCTAAGGGCAAATGATTTAAGCTTGGTTAACAATGTTATGTATACGATGCAAAATCAAGAAACTAAAGTTTAAGGCCTAATTGCTTCAATAAACAACAATGGATTTATACTTAAAATGTGGGATGCTTTTTTCCACAATAACAATAATGGTCATGTATTGAATCACATATCTATCAAGAGACATTGTTGTCAATATCTTGAACAACAAATATGCTAATCACGACATATACAATGCCTCAAAATCTTATAGACCAAATTACAAGAAATATTCAATATTTATGAAGATATCTTGTACAACAAAGGAGCATGTACCAAACATTAATTAATCAAGGCTATCTCTAATTAAGACTTACTTCCATTATAGAAGTGTGAATTACACACTCAATTGCTTCACACCGTGGTCCTTAATTGGATCTTCATCTTCATTTGCATTATTGCCATCCACAATGAATGCTTCTTGTTCCTCAACCGTTCTTTGAATATCATGGCCCAAAAGGCTAGCAAAGGCTTTTCAATTCCCTAGCTGCCCATTGAATACAACACAAGCTCTCCTAAATTAATGACTGACATGAAGCCTTTTGCAAGCACCATGTATACCATTTTCTTTTACAATATCAAATGCTTTGTGTTGGTCTGTGTCATGCATATCAGTTAACCTTTAATTTGTACCCTCTAATTTGTTGCCCAAATAATAGATCATGAAATAAAAAGTCATTGATTGTCTAGAAGAGAATTGCCCTAGCTTCAAAGTGAAATTCTAATTCTCCCATTCCCATGATGCATTCAAGCAACTTACACTTTGCCACAGCTTTAGCAAATCTTTGACAATTGGAGTGATGAAAAATTCAAATGTCTTCCACATGGGTGCTAAATGTAAAAACAATTAGATTCAATTGTTTTGAATTATAGACATAAAAGTAGACACAAAGTAAATTGAAGCAAAAAAATTGAAACGTAGCTTACAAACAAAATGATTAAAAATATTAGAGATTTATTATAGTCCAAAATAAAATAAAATATTTTAATTAAAAAATATCAAGAAACAGAAGAAAAGGATCACATTCCTTGTAGAATGTAACAATGTCATGTAATTTTCATTTGCAATATTAGTTTCTTCTTTTTACCAAACCTTACACATTTCCTCACTAAGAGCTTTAAACATTCATACATCAAAAGCAATCATATGCTAAAAAAATGCTTTGAAAAGTAAATTAAAATATTTATAATTATCAAGAATAAAAATAGTCATATTGATGTAAAGTGCGGTGTTTTGATCACATGGTCATGGTGACTTACCTTTCAAATTGATCAATAAAGACAACTCTTTGAAAACAACATATAATGTCCTCCAATTGAAGTAGACAAAGCCTAATAAAAAATATGAGTATACCAAACAAAGATAAAATTAGAAAAAATCCTTCATAGTTGAGAGAGCAACACCTGCCAAAAAAGCTAAGCAAACCGTCACCACTTTAAGAAAAAGACTACAAATGACATGCAAATAGTGATAAAAGTTGGAACAAGATTCTTCCCAATTTTTTTTGCTAACTCTAAGTTTTTCCTTCCTTCAAAGGACAAATCAATAATATAATGTTAAGAACAGGGGAGGCGCATTCGGCTCATATGGAGCTTGATTAATTTACAGAATCTGCAGCCGTGTGGCCTACCGATTATGCCTACCGAAAATGCTGATATTGCCGATTATGCATCAAATACTTTCATATGGTATTTTCAGACCGTGTATTACCAAACCGTATATAATTTTGGATATTTGTACATAGAGCTCTAGTGTACAGACTTTGTATTGCCAGATGTTTCAATAGAGTGCATGTTTCGACAACAAGTAATTCAAGAATTAGATGGAATGAAACAACCTTTTTTAAGAATGAATCATGAATGAGTACAATGAATCTTTACTGTTTTAATTTTTCCAAGAAACTATCTAATTGCTTCAAAGAATTGTAAAGTGAAATGAAATTCAACTACGGCTATCTTCAGTTCTAATTCTATCACTCATTGCTACTCGGACCAGCCAAGTGCTTGAGAATCGTAGTAGCTGAAACAGCGTCTGTGACATTTAGATGAATTGTACAGTTGCTTAGGTTTCTATGAAAGACAGTACTTCCGATGGTATTGTCTACACGAGATAGCTCTAGGGCTCGCTTCTTGTGAGAAATCACTTGACGATCAAGTTCTTCAACAACATCAGGGTTTTACCACCAATCACAATCTGGAGAAGCTTGGTACTGAAGAGTCGCATTCTTATAAGAACTTGAAGGTGTTGACCGCTTCAAATGAGCATCCGTAGCTATTGTTCCTTCAAAAGCCACAATATCGGTAGGTGGAGATGGTGATCTTTCTATCGATAGAGGTTTTGACAGAGTTGGCTTCCCATTGAAAATTTCGTCGTATCGTTGTCGTTCGTATTGCAAAGCGGCACTCCAAGAAATGTCGCCGCTAGTTCCAGGAACAACGCTCGCAATGTTCTGCAAGGCCCGCATCTCTATGCCTTCAGCATTGGTATCATACCTCATATAACCTTCACGTGACGTCTGTCCTGTCAATTTCATTCCAATCTCGGCTGGAACCCCCATAGCATTCAGTCGCTTGACAACCGTGACTCGAGCACTTTTGTTCGTTATGTTGCTTACAACACAGCCAGGAATGTTTTCTACCATGAGTTTTAGCCATTTCGCAATGGACTTCAATCCAACGCGACTCTTAGAATACCACTGAAATAAGACAATGAACATCAGAATTAAACATCAGATTAAAAGTAAACAAGACAAAATCAAATCGCTAATCAATGAATGCACAGACACCATGCAATCCGGAAGAGGGCTTGCTAGATCAATCTAACAAACATATAAGCTCGCATAGATACTACATGCCGCTGCAATCGGGTCTGCAATTAATATATGCCTGCTAAGGTGATTAATTAATCACGTACATCTGGATTAATTAATCACGTACATCTCAATCACTGCATTGCAAGGAATTCTCTCACTCTGAAAACTCAATTCTATGCCAAGATAGCGAACTTTTACGATCTGCGCGAACAGGAATTGAAGTGTTCGAGATGGCGTCGGTGTCTACTGTTGACTCGCTCTGCAAGTGGCGGGCATGCATCAAAAATGGTGCCAAAGAATAAATGCCTAGAACGAGGTGCAAAGTTTTACTCCAATATATCCATTGAAGCAATTGGAGTGAGAGCTAAGTTATCTATATACGTGTAGACATGTAGACACCGCAATCATGTGTAAACATTAGGTTAAAAGTAAACAAGCCAAAATCAAATCGCTAATCAATGAATGCACAAACACCAGCTCTAACACCTGCAAATTGCGAGTCATACTCATTCAGCTTGCAAAACGCAACAATGAATGCGTGAGAATATCATAGAATCAATGAATGGTTGATCAGAATCTGCTTTTAGTGACATAATAGTGAAAGCTCTCTTACACTGACATACTATAGTGCTATCAATCAAAGCTCTCTGACTCAACCTCTATTGCTACTAAGCGTATGTATACTCAAGCTTATCAGTTCATAGCAATATAGAGAAACCGGAAAACCAGCAATCGGGAAGTCAGAAACATGAGCCACAAGGGACAAAAAAGAATCGATACTAACAAAAACCAGATCAAGAAGCATTAATCGACCAGGTTTCTACAGTAATCGACATCAAGAATCAACACTAACGACATTAATCAAGCATTAATCAAGATCAAGAATGAGATCTTCTAGAAGTCACTTACGACACCAGGGTCTCTCAATATTCCATCAATCGCTCTGTAAAACAAGGGATGAATTCTTTTCTTTATTTCTTCAGGAGTCCATTTCGGTTGATGAGCAAAGTATGTCTCAAATGTAGTAACAACGTCGGGGTGATAACACGTCATAGGTCGTCGCAATTTCTCTGGCTGACAATGCTTGAAATCAACCTTGTGATTCTTTGAGGAGCGTTCATCAAATCTCACAAATTTTCCAAATGCATCAGATGAAATCTCAAAATTAGAAATGCTTAAGTTGTATAACTCTTGCTGAGCATGAACACAGAAGTTGTGAACAACGAAGAATGCCAATCGCATCTGACAGCCATGCCTGTCACTTCGACTCATAAAATCTTGTGTAAGGATGGCTTGGATTTGATCTGGAGTCAGGCCAGCAGTCGTCTTTCTCTTCCGATCGATTCCAACCTTGGCAGAGCGTTGTACTGAGATTAAGCATGACGTGCAAGCCTTTTTAAAACGAGGATCATCAAGGATGTAAAACTTGTCTGTACGCTCTTTCTCTCACAATGGCCGTGGATTACGCAGCCTAAAGCACGCAAAAGTCTGACCAATGTCTCATCAGGGTAGATTTTACTGTCTCTTCTTAGAACCTGAAGAAAAAATGTAGACAATAGTTCATTCAGCTCTACCAGAGTTGTTTCGTATAGCTCTTCAATCTCTATGTTGCTAGAGATGCCACTAACTTTTCGCCAAGCAATGAACTTATTGCACGCCCACTGTTCCATGTAAAGTGACTTTCGATTGCCACCTCGTTTTACAAGCTCCACCTCTTCTTTGTCAAGTTGCATAAATCCCTTCTAAGGAACTCAATCCCGTCATCACTTTGTGGATCAGGAACATGTATGACGGGAGTAACATGATCACCGTCGACGTCATCTCTCGGAAGTTGAAAAACATCCTCCTCGCCAGGTTCAGTTACAAATTCAATACGTCTTCAACTAGCCAGGGAGGATCTTTGACATCGGAGAATTTGTCATTGCCAATCGTAGCAGAGCAGTCAGTCTCACCAACCGCAGGATCATTGCTAATCATGGCAACGACAAGAGCATCGCTTATAATAGAGCAGTCGATCTGAGCAACCTTAGGAGTATCGTCAATCGCAGAAGATGCAACTTCACCATCAAAACGGCGCAACTCTGATTCAAACGCAGCATCGAATGCCTCACAGAAATAACCAGATGAATCTTGCGGTTCACTCGGATTGCTCTTCGGAGTAACAACGATAACAATATTGATAGAATCAAAGTTGGAAACGTCTCGCAATGCGCTCCGAGTTTCCATCGCTACAACGCTCAGCATGAACAGGAACAGCCTGGCAACAGTATGCAAGAAGATAGACTACAATGGCTGGCAGCGTGAAACAAGAACGTACATGACAAAGCAGTTTGGAAAACGATGTTTGCATATGTACAATAATTGATACGGTGTATTATACGGTGTAATGCTCCTCCCCTATTCTTAACGCCAGAGAGCGGGCAGGGGTTTGCAGATTCTACAGACCAGCTTGCCCTAGGGCTTGCTGGTCTATAGAATCTGCAGACCCCTGCCCGTTCTCTAGTACATATTAGGCTATCAAGGTTGACAAAAAAATAATTCTAAAAATAGAGTTTGAAATGTAAGGAAAAATTTTTCATCAAAGATTTTTTTTCTATGGAGAAAACACTAAATTTAACAAAATATTTATGTTTTAAGCATCTTCTGAATTCTTTTTCCCAAATTCAAGTAAATATTTGACATATAGTGCTCACTTAATATTTTCCAACACAACGTTCAACAATCAAGCCTGGGCAGGGACCAAAGACCAAAGACCACCACCCCTC
Organism: Antitrichia curtipendula; assembly: GCA_951230915.1. Classification (NCBI taxonomy): domain Eukaryota; kingdom Viridiplantae; phylum Streptophyta; class Bryopsida; order Hypnales; family Leucodontaceae; genus Antitrichia; species Antitrichia curtipendula. The sequence continues at coordinate 7,138,503 of OX579640.1, forward strand.
CATGGTCCACAAAAACGCGCCATCCGTGATCATCCGACAGATTTCATCTCCCATGAACCCAGGAGACACCACGAGGGACCAGCTCCACATCCGGGATGAGACCACTCCGAAATGAATGAAATATGGGATGACGGACGGATGAAATAGTGGGCTCTGTCTGCGTGTGAAGGGCGACTTCCGTGCTCTGACGGGCCCCGCTTGCCTTGGCTTTTCTTTCCGAGCTTGAAGTTGGCTCTGTTTGCGCTTTCTTCAAAGCTTGGATCCCCGTCGATCTCTGCTCATCGCCGCCAATACTCGCAGCTCCTTCACTGCGAGCCTTTGGTTTCGAGCTTTGAAGGTGCCTGTCGTTTTTCTTTTCCTCTCGTAACCAATTTGGTGGATTCAAGCTGGTTCGGTTGGGCGATCGGTGGGAACTTTGCGGAAGGTTAGGGTAAGTCTTCCTGAATCGCCTTGATTTTTCATTTGGTTCGCAGGGAGTGAAATTTTGGAGATACTGGTCGATCGTGGGAGTGATCTGATCTGCCCGTTTGGGTTACCATGAATTTCGGTAATCATTCAAGCTCACATGAACCTAGGTTTCGGAGAGAAATGGTTATGACCTTGCTTTCATGAGTTCTGGATGTCTTTCCGGTTGCGGTTCTCAGTTGGAGTTTTTGGTTCTTTGAGTGCAGAGCGCTTTTTGAGGAAGAGAGGTCTGTTGGCACCGTGAAAGGAGGACAGCCGGGGTTGAAGTTGGATCTACTTTTAGTGAGAGGCGGACTGCGACGAGCGCCATGGCCGCAGGTGGTTCAAGGGCGCGGGCTGATTATGATTACCTCATCAAGCTGCTGTTGATTGGAGACAGCGGTATGTCCCTTGTTCCCTGGTGCATGCAATTAGCACGGGGTGCGCTGGGCTCCAGAATGTGTGGGTTGGTTCAATGAGTTCAGTAACTGGGAAGGCTGTATCGTTCTTTTCGAGGTCCATGCAAGCGTTTGGTCGAGGCCGTGTACAGGTGTCCTCGAGTTCTGTTTTGTCCTGATTTTCATTGAGCTTGTCCGTTCTTCCGGACTTGGAGCAGAATGTGTTTTCTTGGCTTGAACGCCGAGTATGACCCGAAGTCATTACCTGTTTGGCATCAGGCACGTTCCATTTCGATCCTGACCTTTTGGACATTGAATGTCCGCTGGGGCGACAGTTGAGCCTCGACGGAGATACGGTTTTCTCTCGAGTTCGTGGCTTCATGGATTTTCGATTAGGTCTCGTCTGGTAGGGATATGAGGTGTGTGGATTTGCTGTGCAAGTGGCATTCCTTGTGATGCGTCCCATTTCTGTCCCGAGCATCGTGCCAGTCTCTGTGCTTTGATCTCCTACGAGTTGAACTTTCCGTTTGATATCCGCAGGGGTTGGGAAATCCTGTCTGCTCCTTCGTTTTTCGGATGACTCCTTCACAACAAGCTTCATCACGACAATAGGGTATGCTTTCTTGCAAGCTGTTTTATTTCCCGTTATACGCACTGGATGCCTTGGAGCCATTTGATGGATATTAGGAGCTGTTTAGGCAGGTGATGTTGATTCGAATCGGTTGATTTTGGACGTCTGGCAGGATTGACTTCAAGATTCGCACCATCGAGCTGGATGGTAAGCGTATCAAACTTCAGATATGGGACACAGCCGGGCAAGAGCGGTTCCGCACGATCACAACAGGTTGGCATGATTGAATCGCCGGTTTGGTGTTGGTCTTGGGGAGGAAGACTTGTTGTTCCATTGCAGCGTCAGCATACCATGATTGTGTTTCTACTGTGGAGCAGATGAATACGCTGCAAGGATGTAGCGGTGGTTGTTCGACTTCTTTGGAGTATTGTGTTGAGTGGACGCTTTTGGACTTGCTGACCGATGTTTTTGGTCTTCGATTGGTGTGCAGCTTACTACAGAGGAGCCATGGGAATCCTGCTGGTGTACGACGTGACAGATGAATCCTCATTCAACAGTATCCACTATGTCGTTGATCCTTGTTGTTCCTGCATTTGTTCGATCGTAGTCGAGAATGTCGTCCGGGTTGTTTTGGAGGGTTGATGTGTCGCATATGGAGAGTTCCTGGGACCGCAGGTATCCTTGACTGAGGGTTGATCAGACATTCGGAACTGGATCAGGAACATTGAGCAGCATGCATCGGACAATGTGAACAAGATCTTGGTTGGGAACAAGGCTGATATGGACGAGAGCAAACGAGTACGTCCTTGAACCTCTCCGATCTCTGATTCTTTGTCCAATGATTAGTCTTGGTTTTGTTTACGTTTTGGTGGGGGGAGCGTGATTCCTGAGTAGCGGCTAAGGATCACGATTAGATTCCATTCTTTACGACGAAGGTGCTGTTTATTGCATTTTGTCCTCGCTGTTGTTGCGAGGATCGTATTTGGATTTGAGTTTTCTAATACAGTGTGTACCCCGTGCAGGCTGTCCCCTTCGCTAAAGGTCAAGCTCTGGCTGATGAATTTGGCATCAAGTTTTTTGAAACTGTGAGTCCATGGACTTTGGAGTCCTTGTTCATTGTTGTGCACGCACGTGACTCCCTTGTAGTAGTTCTGAGGCCTGTTCCTGCGTTCCTTTTCCTATTGACCTGTTCGCGGTTTTTTCTGACGATTTTGGATTGTGCTGTTTTTCCCTGTGTACCAGAGTGCCAAAACCAACATGAATGTGGAGGATGTTTTCTTCACAGTTGCGAGGGACATCAAGCAAAGGCTGGCCGAGACTGATTCCAAGCCCGAGGTGTGTCTTAGTTTTTTTTCGTGGCCATTGATTTGGGGTGTCCACCCAGTTCTTCGCAGATTGTTTGCACCTTGCTTGTACTGCTCTGTGCTCGTTCTGTACGTGTCTTTATATTTGGAGGCACCATTTTTTATTTTGTTTGTGTCCGTTTCAGTAAGTGCGAATATCTGACCCTGCAATTTGTTCTTCTGTGCAGGCTGCCAAGAGTGCGAAACCGGATGTGAAGCTTTCCGCTGGAAATGCTCAGCAGAAGCCCGCCACTGGCGCTTGCTGCTCATAGCCGACTGTTTTCCTTTTGGACCTTTGTGTGGCACGTTCTTGGATGTGATCCGAGTCGAGGATTGTCTGCGTTCGCGAAGCTCCCGAGTGGCCGAACATATTTCTGTTATGTTTTGAGCTGGTTCCAGCAATCAGTTGTTGGCAAGCTTTGGAGTTTGATTCTCGGGTCCGTTCGTAAGCTGGAGGTCCCGCCGCCGAAAGTGCAGATTTCTCGAGGCCAGTATGGAGGCCGCCCAGCACTGGAAGCGTTTTGCTGCATTTTTTTTACCAATTTTTTGAAGCAACATTGCACCCTGTTTTTGGCTCCATCAGTCGTATTGCGGGCTGAGATGTCAAGACATGAGATAGACATTGCTCTCTGCGATGGGATCATTTTCTCTAATTGACTATTTAGGTTTATTTGCGTAGCTCTCCCTTCTCTCAGTGTCGAGTGTGGTTGACAGCGACATGTCCCTGTGAAGTACTTCGATTGTGTATCACCACCTTGTTTTCAAGGTTGTTTGGGTGGGAAGGTAAAAGTATTGTGAGCTCAATCAATGAAGCTCGCAGGATTGTAATTACTGCTGTTGTTTTTCAGTTCAGCTTTAAGGAATGGATTATTCTCATTTATCTTTTCTATTCCTTATACCATTCGTACCCACACTTCAATTTATTCCATCCAGAGGCAGTCAATTTTTAATTGAACTGTTTCTGCAGTTCTTTGTGAGTTTGAGTTGGGTTCTTGGATCATGTGAATACGTAACTTGTACTCGGTGATTCCGGGTCGTCACTCAATGTGACCTAGTTTCCTTGTGATAGGTCGTGAAACAAACATAGGTCAAATGTTTATGGTGTGAAGGTTTTTCCGGTGACTATGGATGTCGTTATTGCTTGAGCAGATAGGACTATTTATTTTCAAAGAAAGTTATTCATGAACTTTGGATCAAGTTATTATCATCACATAAATAGTGGAGTTGCAGTCTAGATGCCAAAATTCGTGAGCAGAAGCGAAAAGCGTATTCAGCCGTAAACCGGGATTAAGTTACTAGTAAGTTTCATTCCTAGCGGGCATATCTCCAGAGGGTTGGAAACTGTGAATATACGGGGAAGCTCATTGTGGATGAAAAATGGAGGATATATTTCCAGAATCAGAGAATGTGACGATATCTTGTGGATGCATGAAGCAGGGAATCTTCTTCTCTAAAGTCGAAGCTGCCTTCGTTGTTCAGGGATGAGAATAGATCGATGAAGCTCCTTTACCAGCACTCAGCCCTTCAGTTGTATGAAATATGGTAGATGAATGAAACTTGGAGTCTTCGTCTCTCCGGCCAGGGCTTCCGCTTCTTCCCGACTCCCGAACTCAGCAGAATGTTTTTCTGGCCGACTCTGTGCTTGTACTTTGCGGTGTAACTTCGCCCGATTCCTCCGACCGCTCCCAAACAGAGTCTACTGAGTCCCTTTCATAGCGACTTCGGGAGGCGGCGTTCATATTTATCGTCTATTCCGTTTTCAATTTCGTGGATTGAAGTTTTTTCTTCAATTCCGGGTGAATTAAGCTTCGTTGGCAGCGGAAGGTGAGAGAGAAAATCGGAGAGGTTGTTCCCGGGGATGGCGTTTCGTCGATCCGGAGAGAATGTGGGAGTGATATGACACACCGGCTGTTGTCGTTACTAACTGCATTTTTCTTGTGTAGTGAGACCTAAGTTTGTTGAAGTATTTCGTTGCACATAATTTTTAGTTATTAAAATAGTACAAGTGAGGAACATTGTTCTTGTTTCTAATTATCAGCGGGAGGTACTGGTGCAGGGATTTTATTATTTGGAAGCAGAGGAAAGGGCTTGGAGGTTTCGACTGGCGTCATGGCCGCAGGCAGAGCACGAGCCGATTACGATTACCTCATCAAGCTGCTGTTGATTGGTGACAGTGGTATGTGTACCTCGTGGAAAATCAAATTGCGGTCGTTTTACGTGGTTCGATTGTTTGTCAGATGTGGAGCATGACAGTTTGTAGCTTTGTTCACGGGAGGAATTTGAATATGAAGTGTTAAGCAGAAGGCTGTAGGCTTGTATCTGACTTTCTTTAGCTCTTTCTGATTTTTTTATGGCACAGAACTTGGCCTGGCCTGCTGTCCAACCGTTTGGCAGAATGTATCGGTTGATGTGAAATAGCCGTATTTCCAGAATCTGAATGCGCTGTCTTGGCTGGTCGAGGATCAATTTCTGAGAATTGAAGGAGCGCATTTTTTGTCAGGGGCTTTATTTTTCGTAAGTGAGTTGGACATTGTTGCTTTTGACATCCGCAGGGGTTGGGAAGTCTTGTCTTCTCCTCCGTTTCTCCGATGACTCTTTTACAACAAGTTTCATCACCACAATAGGGTAAGCTTTCTCCTATTGAATATTTTTCAGTAGCTGTAACAAATGATTTGCATAGAGATCAGTAGTAAAGCTTTTGGTGGTCAATTCTTAACTGCATATCGGTTTTGGACAAAAACTTAGATGTGTTTTAGTGTACGACCCCTACAAAGTTTGGGAAGTTAATGTCCAGAAGATGATTTTAGCATGACTACATGATGTTGAACTTGAAAAAGCCATCATCGATCTTTGTCAAACCAAATTCATCGAAATTGGAGTTTCTATAACTAGCAATTGAATTTGCTAAAATTCTAGGACTATCATTACAGTACAGTTAGTTCACTAAATTTCTTAAACTTCTTATTAGTGTGTTTTATATCTTGTAAAGAAAACGTTTAGAAATACGTGAGCATTTGGATTTTTCATTACTTAGGAAAGCATGTAGAGGAGTTTCTAATTGATCACATGCAAAGCCAGCTTGATTCTGGTTGTAGAGGTACCATATGTAGTTTCGTAGAACCTTTCAAATGGATGAAAACAACTTGCACTGGGATGGACAGGACATAGATGCCGTGCTTGTGAGTTAAGTGTTAAGATTTGGTGTTGCTGCAAGTGCTGTTGATGCTGAGTGGTTGGTTGGGGATATTTTGGTAGTATTGACTTCAAGATTCGGACCATCGAGCTGGATGGAAAACGCATCAAACTTCAGATATGGGATACCGCAGGGCAAGAGCGATTCCGCACAATCACAACAGGTACTCATGTTTGACTGACTTTCCTGCGGGTCGGTTGAGCACGAATATGAAGGTTTGTTGTTGGTTACACACTTTGAGGTATCTGGGATGAAGTTAGGATTGTGATCGCGACAGTCAAATCATTGACTGAACACGTGTACGAAGGCTTTAGTTGTTTGGCTTCGTTGATTTGTGTGTTCAGTGGACGTTTGTGGAACTATGGACTAATTTTTGTCTGTCAATTGATGTTCAGCTTACTATAGAGGAGCAATGGGAATACTACTGGTATACGACGTGACAGATGAATCCTCATTCAACAGTATCCTCTATGTTGTTGATCCTTGTTTCTGTTGTTGGTCAATTGTAGATGAGAACAAGGTATGAAGGTGTTTCGAGAGTTGTTGTGTTGAATATGGAGACATCTTGAGAGCGCAGAGGAAAGTGATGTAGCCATGACTTGGATGATCAGATATTCGGAACTGGATCAGAAACATCGAACAGCATGCATCTGACAAAGTGAGCAAGATCTTGGTGGGGAACAAGGCTGATATGGACGAGAGCAAAAGAGTAAGCATCTTCATGTTTAAGGCTACGTTTGTTATTGGTCCAGAATGATCTTTGCAGCATAAACAAGCTGCTCTATTTAGCTACGTAGCTGTCATTTGTAAGTGCCACAGAAGCTGTTTTGGTTATTTGTTTTGAAGTTTTGGGCTTGATTTTTATTTCGGAATGATTTTGGCATCCTTCTTGTGGAGTGAATGTTGAAGGTAGTACATACCTTTCACATTCACTACCAGAACTGACAATAAAAAAGCCTTCTTCCTAGTAGATAGTTGTTCTTCTCGGAGCATATTCTGAATTGGTGGGTTTTGCACGCCTTCGTGCGCGCAATTATCGACTCATTGGAGGTGTAAGAAATACTCTTGGTTGGTTCTTATAATTATTGTGAATGTTTATGTCCTAAAGTCTAGATTGTGCTAGGGTGTTTTGTTCAAGTTTTTTACGAGTCAACTTTGCTGGTGAGTTGGCATGCACTGTTGATTGCTTTTCGCTATATTCTACTCCAGTATTAGGCTGTACCTTCTTACGGTGTCCTTGATGTGGTGAATTTGAAGGTATATGCATCACGACTAGGCATGAAATAGGGGTTGGATTAACTGTTTCAAGCAGTTACGAGTTGAGTTCATGTATGGCTACGCTGGAGCACATTGATTCGCTTTGTATTGATCTATACGTGTCTCCCTTCAGACTTAATCCGTACCTTGTAGATTCTGCAGAGTCTCTCGCATGTCTATCTGCTTCTTTGACACATTGCTTTTCTTGTAGGCTGTTCCCTTTGCGAAAGGTCAAGCGCTTGCAGATGAGTTCGGCATCAAGTTTTTTGAAACGGTAAGATATTGACACTGTAGCTGAGAACAAATGGCCTTTTAAGCAATCGGGAATTGATGTATATTTGGAGATTCTCCTGTTGTAGACCTGTGCAAACTGACCAAATTTTGTAACCCTTTTGTAAAACATTTACATAATTAATTAAATATGTGCTGTTATCTGCAACATACTGCGAACACCTGTGGTTTTTTTCAAATTTGGAAAGCTGATCATATTCTTATGATACGTTCACCAGAGTGCCAAAACAAACATGAATGTGGAAGATGTCTTTTTCACCGTTGCAAGGGATATCAAGCAGAGGCTAGCAGCTGAGACGGACTCGAAGCCAGAGGTACGAATTTATAGCGAGTGCATGACCAGAATTATGCGAAATTTGAGGCCTTTTTTTCTGTTGTATTGATCTTATCAGAGTCTTACATTTACAGGTGGATCAGGTCTTGGTTTTCCACATATGTCTAGGGTATAGATGGGCGGAGCGCTGATACAGTGCTGCTTGTTCCTTTGAATTTGCAGCAAGCTTCCAAGAGCGCCCAAAGTGTGAATCTTTCTGCCTCAGCTGGTCAGCCAAAACCGGCAGGAAGCTCTTGTTGCTCGTGAATACTGAAATCTAGGGACTCTTCAGTGAAGGACTGTGATTCTGAGCTGAGGGCCGAAAGCCCTGGGATTGTGGTATCAGCTCAAGCCACTATTCGAGCAATGTCACTGAAACGATCCCAAGGCCAGAGCATAGGTGGACGCTTCGCATTAAAGTGGAGGTTGCGGTAGATTAGGACGCACGAGTTACTCCTTGCATTGAAAATTTATGCTTGCTACATTTCCCTATTTTGTAGCCACATTGTGCGAGGTTGTCACTTTTATCTTACTTTAGTATGAGATGCTGAAAACATGAGATGGAAATGGCCTTTGCAATGGGATGGCTTGCAAACTTAATTTCGAGGTGTCTCTTGTAAGAATTGGCTGTTTTCGTTAACTGGAGGGAGACATGTTGACAGTCTTGTACTCTTCGATCATTAAACCCTGAAACATCACAGTTTTTGAAAAAAACTGAAAAGCTGGCCCCTGGGGTTGACTGGGACGACATCCTTATCCCTAAATGTAATGTGCAAGGCTTTTTTTGAGCTTCTTGGAATTTGCCCTGAATTGAAGAAAAAAAACAATATTTTGATAAGTTTTATCAATCTTTTTTGAATTGTAACCGTACAAATTCAAACTAGACATGTTAATCACATGGGAAAAGAAAACACAACGATATCACTTATGGATTGAAAGATTACAATGTTTGATCACGAGGGTGTAAAAATTGTGATAGTGATTTAAAATCTTTCAATCCTCTTTTCACATGTCAATTCTAAAAAATTGATCACCAAAAAAATATGAGGTTAAAGGACATGACATGCATAATCCTAGTCAATTTACAGCTTTTCAAAATCTACTCTACATTTTATTTAAATGAATTTCTAATAAAATCTAGGGAATTTGAGATTCATTTCTAAAAGCCCTCAACACTAGAATGTCAAGATTTGCAATGGACACCCTTGCACAAAATCTTGAATAGAAAAATCATAATCATTCATTTTCAAAATCAATTTTTGATGCTAAAATTAGACTTCAAAAAGAATATTTCAAAAATATATAATACTAAAAATAGTAATTTTTTTGGATTTTATTTAATTTCAAATTATTTTCAACATTAAATTTTGTAGCTTACAAGATATCTAGGGTATGCAATAATGATCCAAATTAGAAGTGGCACGTGTCATTGGATCTTAGAGAGCATAAATGTCACTACTATGTACTTCAAGTCATGGATTGTCTATATCAAATACCCCCAATATAAACATGTTGCATCTAGAATTAGGCTTTTCAAACCTTAAATTAACTAGACCAAAAACAACATGATCAATGTATAATCTTTGTTGTACATTTGATTTTTTTAAGCTTCGGATTTAGGTACATAGTGTCAATCTCTCAGCTTGTTTTTTTAGATATATGTACTTTAAGTCCTAAAGTTTCCTACCTCTATTTTACCAAAAATCATTCTAAAATTTCCATTTTTTATGTAGAAAGAAAATGAATTTTCTTTTTTTTTTTGTTACATCCAACTATATGATCTTACATTGGATGACTAGAATGAGAGTCATCACACTAGAGAGGCAATAGAACTATCCCAAAGGCTTCAATCATGTAGCCTCAGAATTCCATGGCTTCATTCTTTTGGCTTCAAAGGATCCCAATGATTGCTCAATTGCTTTCTATATAGTGCAACAATTTTTTTCATTGTTTTCTGTAGAGAAGGTTTAATTTTGAGTTTTTTTTAGAAAATTGAACTTATGTCTTTTGCAATTGGAGAAAATTTATATTATGCTAGAAAATGTAATTAAGAATCTACAGGGAAAAAAATTATAAACTTTATTTTCATCCTTTAAAAAATCAATATGTGGCTAGAAGTACAAGATGGTAGAAAAAACTAAATTGCTAATAAATCTAATGTAGACTTGGAACATGCCAATCCAAACGGTGGGAAATGATTGTAGCAAATGATCTTAACCCTATGCTCTTTTAATTTTCAAATATTGTGAAAATTGAGTTTAAAATGATCCTAGTATTGTATTTTTTTTTCCAATGATTGTATGACTATTGTGTTCACAAAACAAAGCTCTTTATAATTTTTACATAACTAGTTAGAAGTGAATGGATGAAAATCTTTGTTTAGTAGGTATAGATATATTCTGCAAGAAAAAGAGTTTTCCAATTTAAAAAAAATACAAGTTTTAAAATTGTCCAAAAAAGTAGGAAATTGTTTTTAAGTAATATAAGTTTCTAATAAAAAAAATTATTTCTTTTACAAATGAATTCACTAGAGAGCTAAGTACACTACTATTAGTAGCAACTACTAGTAGAGGACAGTTATAGCAAAGGTCAATTAGTTTGAATGTAAGACAAGTGGGCTCTAACAAGTGGGCAAGATATTCCAAAATGTCATTGAAGAGAGGGTCAGATTAAGGCAAACCAATCTATGATGGGTAGACCACCCATCACAAATACTTGAGGAATGTCCCATTACAATCTCGCATCAAACCATAATAAAAGAAAATTCAATAAATGAGATTTGTGCTACATTAGGTTGAGTTAGTGGCCACAATCAATGTCTGGGATGATGATGATGGAATAAGCTCAATGACTGCTAGGGCTTTATTTTGGGATCCATGTCCCTTCTATTGGTTTCACTATAGAGGCTAGTTTTTGGAGGGACGAAGTCAAAGAGATTAGATTTCTAATAGTCTAGCACAATTTCGTAAAATTAAAAAAAAAACATAGTGACTACAATAGTAACTTTAACCTTTTAAGTGTAAATTCATCACAAGAAATGACTTCTTTAGGCCTTTATATTGTGGCCATATTAGGAAATATTGTGACTCCTTTAGGTGAGTAAGATGACCATCATGATTACACTTTTTGTTGGTTTGGGGGTAGTCTAGAGACTCTCATTTAGACCAATTGGACAACACGCTTCAAAAATTCATAACATAAAATAATACTTTGTCAAAAAAATAAAATATCAATTGGTCTCTTCTATTTCTCACGATATGTCTTTATATAGAAATTTTTAATAATAAAATTCAATAATACCAAAAGGACAACCAATGGCATTCTCCTTGTCATAGACTGATTTTTTACCTTAAAAGAGGTTTTTGAGTGTCAAAGAACACCCTACTTCACATTCCATTTCCTAGTCAATTTTTGTGTCATCGCAATCAAGCTAATAAATGGGGGGAAAATAAATGAAAATTTGTCCTTTTGCATAATTGTTACATCATAAATTAATATCATAAAAGAAAAGAAATGAAATTGAATGGTTCAGTTACGTGAATTTTCAGGCCACACGGCAGCAATGATGCAATTACCGACTCCACATCTTTTTCCATCACTCAATTTTCCGAGTAGTAAATAATCAAACAATTATAAATCATATATCATAAACTTTATTATTAAAAAAAAAGGAATGGTACTCTCATCAAGTCTCAATGTTTTTCCAAATAATTTCAATTTTTACTTATTTATCATTAATCATCATTATTTTTATTTTTTAAACAAAGTGCCTGTACTTCAGGTACTGTAGTTTCAGGAAAGAACACAGTTAAAGTTTACCCAGGCATTGGGCCCCCTATGAGTGATGAGCGGCTGCCCAACTAACTTTCTTGCAACATGGGTGCTAGTAAATATGCCCCTCCCTCAATCTGTGTATGATTAGGCAATTAAAGGGGGGTGTAATTGATGACCCCCCAATTGATGGGGCAGAACCTAAACACGCCCTGCGTTCATGGAGCACAAGGCAATTGATGGACTTGATGATCATCAGTAGTAACTAACTAGTAACTTTAACTAGTAAGGGGTACTGCAACTGAACTCGGCTACAAACTTACCACTTACTATTTACCACTTACTACTTACTAGTAAGAGGTTAACCTTCCTGATTTTTTTTCCCATTGCTAGTAAGGCCTGGTCGAGGTCGAGCTGTAGAATAGGTCTGTTTACTAACAAGCAACCACCACCAGGCCTGCAAGTACCAAATCTCACTGATTCCAGGAATCCAGAGGCCAGACCCCCAAAGTCTTCATTCTCTTGGGGCAAGTACTACGGCAAGGCAGTCTAGTCTAGAACTGCGCCTTATTACCCCCGGGGCCCTGCTGCTGCTGCTCCTAATTACATGATTAGCCTGCTGATTAGTAATGGTTAATTACGGGGGGATAGGGACCCAGACTGTTGTGTAGGGTACTCTGGGCTGCTGCTGCTGCTGCGGTCATTTCTCAGTTCCCCAAAGTGCCCACTGCATTGGCTTCTGTCGGTAGGCTAGGCTTAGCTTAGCTCTCTGATTTCCTTGGATTTGTTCAGAGGCTCTCAACTCAGGTGCAGGCTGGACGTAGTGTTGGACAGGACAGGACACTTTCAGGCCTGCAGAAAAAATCGAAATCAGCAATTGGAAGAGGGGGTGGGGGAAAAAAAAAGAAAAAGAAAAAGAAAAAGGCAACTGACATAACATTCAGTAGCCTTTAACCCCAAAGTGACAAAGAGGACAGAAAGTGTCCTCACACAATTTCAAGTCCAGTTCAAAGTTCTGTAACTTTTGCATCCAAGGTCAAAATTCAATAAAACTTGTTGGAAAAGTTGCGTTCTCCCCTCTAGTTTGTGTGGCAAAATTTTCAGATTAATCCAAGGTTTATGGATTTTTTGGAAGCCAATTGAAGTTCACAACTTCAATTTGAGTTCAACAAATTGTATTTTAGGGCTGCAACTTCGGGGCCTTGTATCTCCTTCATCCATTGCTCATTTTCAATATAAAAATATTGGGTTTTGTTCCCCTTGAAGTATAGTTATTGTGGTAAAGTTTTCATGTCAATCCAAGTTGTTTTGAATGTTTGGGAGCAATTCGAAGTTCCAAACCCTGCCATTTTTGGAGTATAGTGAACTTTGGCGGCTTGTTTCTTCTTCATACAAAGTCCATTTTCAATAATTCTTTTTGGAAAAATTGCGTATACTAGTCTAGTTTGTGTGGCTAAAATTTCATGTTAATCCAAGAATTAATGAGTGACAGAGAAGCATTCTAGTAGAAGGAGGTTAAGCTTTAGATCTGTTTTTTGCAATTTTTCTTGCTGAATTTTGACATTTCAAAGCCGTTTTGTAGCCACAATGAGTCAATTGAATGAATTTTTTTTCCATCAATGTGTTTGTATACTAGTTTTGAATCATTTTGTAGTATAAAGTTTTTTCATTTGAGTAGGTTTAGAAATCAAATTTCACCTCCAAATGTGTTTTGGGGAAAAATTCAGCATCCATTTTCAACACTAAAACATTATGATCTTGCAATCTATGTGGCCAATTGACTTCAAATTTCGGACATGTCATCTACAACATGTACACTACAAGGTTGTACGGTTGAGATTTGTATAACTTTAAGGCATTTAGATCCATAAAGCTTCAAAAGCAATGATGTTTTTGAACCCCAGAAATTGAATGTCAATTTGGGGTTAAGGTAAACCTGCCTATGACAGGCAAGGCAGAATGACTGATTTGTTGTATTGCCATTAGCAAAAATAATCAAATTTTTTTCCATACAAAGACACATGTGAGAAATGAAGAAAGCAACTGAAATTTTATTTTTTGGATAAAATATGAATTTTTTGTGAATTTTTGAAGTGTACTGTCTAGTAAGCCCAAAAGAGTCTGTAGACTACCCCAAATCAGTAGAAAATTGTTTCCATGATGGTCATCTTCCCACCTAAAACAGTCATAACATTTTCTAAGATGGCTACAAGACTTTCTAACATGGACATGACATGAAGAAATAAAAAAACTACTTTTTACTACCAGTTTTAGATTAGATTGGTGTAAGTGTTCATAACAGTTTCTAATAACTTCATAACCATATCCCAAGGCTTTGATAACAACTACAAATCAACCTTATGCAGTCTTCATCCCATTTTTAAGAAAAAGTTTCTCATAGATTGATAAAAGACTGTAATGGGGGGGGGGGGGGGTTGTTCAGTAGGTGCCTGTCATGGGTGGTTTGCCTGTCATAGGCAGGTTTACCTTAGAGAGTCTGCCTCTCTGGAGGCCGCATCCACAAAAAACATCCACATAGAGAAATCAAAGTAAGCTTCTTCAGTATGGGGTATTGGGATCGTGGCAGTGATATCTATGGTGGATTTTTTTCTTTTTTGTTAAATCTCGGACGAATCAAGCAAATAAACAAAGAAATGGTGGGATGGTTTGCCAAAAAGTCTTTTAAGAATCCTTTGATAAAAAATAATTGATGATCCAATGAAGGATTTGCTTTAGTGACATCTGTAGGTATGGAGGGTTGAAGATGTCGTTTTTATATTGAAATCTATTGTCCACTTTGAATCCTCAAAGGGTATGGGATAATTTGAAAATGAGAGTTTGACCGCTCATTGTCAAAATGTCAAAATGATGGTTTGATGTAGAATTTCAGACCTCATTTAGTCATAGTGAAATAACTATTTTCAAAAAACTTTGAACTTAAAAAAAAAGTTGTTAAATCAATGTAAATTTCATCTTCTAAAATCTGTTTGGAATTTTAAGCCTCCAATCGAAAGTGATGGACAAAATTCTGAGAGGATGTTTGAGAATGTCAAAGAAAATGTCCATTCCAACCCCCTCTCTCAAATTTGTCCATAACTTTTGATTGGAGGCTTAAAATCTCAAACGGTTTTTTGGAGATGAAATGTAACTAGATTTCTCAACTTTTTTCAGTTCAAAGCTTTTTTTTAAACGTTATTTTTCTATGACTAAATGAGGTCTGAAATTCTTCTTTAAACGCGTTTCCTCATTTTGATTATGAGCGGTTCAAGAGCTCCTACTCATTTTGATTTACATATCCCACATGGGTTGTTTCACCTCCCACCTCCTCATATGTATATAAAGAGCTTGATTTCACAATTCCTAATACAAGTCATGAACGTCTTGGAAAGCCATGTGAGCAAATTTTAAATGTTGTATTTACTTTTCTCTAGGAACTAAATGGGTTTTAGAAGTTTTGTTAAAAAATTCAGAAGTTCTTCTTTGCTATCAACCCAATCATGTGTAACTACAACCCATTGACTTTACCCAATGCAGTCACTGCAATTCTGACAATTCTTGACATCTGTCCTTGTAGTTACTGATCGATGTGGAATATTTTACACCATATCATCCAAGGAATAAAGTGGTGTAGAATATTTTATACCATATCATCCAAAGGGTAAAGTAGAGTAGAATATTTTACATCATATCATTTTACATCAAAATATTTTACACTATTTCGTCCAAGGGAGGGCAATCTTTATCTCTGCTACTGAATGTTATAAAGTGACGGGGGGCATTTTGAGAAATTGGAAAAGAAAGAAAAATTCAAAAGTTTCATGATGGGTATTGTAAGTACTTGAAGAAATAGATAAATATTTGTCATTCTACTAATTAGCTAAAAAAAAGATGCATGAATTCAAAAAATTGAAAGACTTCAGATTTGAATAAAGCCTCAAGTTAGAAAGAAGTCGACAACATTTGAAAGCAAAATAATGCTCTACTTTATCTTGAAATAAAATAATTGTTGAATTTTTGTAAGAATTTGATTCCCCGGAAGGTCATTTGATTTTTTAATCTAAGAAAAAAATGAAGAAAAAAACAAAATCTTATACTTCACTTTGGATGCCCCAATATCATATACTAACACTATTTTGGATTTTTAAAAGCATTAGGAATTAATCTCACATATATCCTAATGTTGAGGATTATTGTAGTTCAAAGATGCTTAGAAAATTTAAATTATACTCTTGTTCCATCATACAAAGGCAATATCTTTAGAATTTTTTTCTAGGATTAGAAATAAGTTGTCACACTTTTCACAAACATAGAATTCATTGACCAATATTCCTATTATATAACATTCTTGTAGAAGAACATAAAACTTTTTGTCCAATTCTTACAATTGTTTAAGTATTACTCTAAGAAACATGCCTTTTATTTTTTATAAGGCATTTGATCTTTGTTGATTCTTCTTGTATTAAATTACAAGGTTTGTATGAGAGGATCCTAGCTAACTCCAACTATAGTGTTCAATTATTCCACCTTAATTTACACATCATCATCATTGTCCTTTCCAATGCCATTGTCTATAGCATAGCTTTTTCATTGATAATTGTTGATTCTTGTTTCTTTCGTACAACAATAACATCAATATCTAATATTGCTATTATCATATTATAAATGTAGTAGATTAAAATTTTAGTTTGCTAGATTTGTCAAACTTTTTTTCAAATATACTAAATTGTTCTTCAATTTCTATAATTGCATGCCTATATATAATGTTGCAAATTTATTCAAGACATCTCAAGGCATCTTCATGCTGAAGAAACTCTAATTGCCTTAGAGCTAGGACTGCATTTTTAGCAAACATTGAGCACGTATAGAAACTAATATTAAAATGATCATTTTGAAACACGTTTTGTAATGAATTTTTACAAAACTTAGAACATAAAAACTTATTTATAGGAGGTCATGTATACGTAAGCTATTCATTTTCAAAAAAAATTGCAAAAAATTTCATTCCAAAGATTTAGGAACTTAGAAATTGTCTTTCATCTCATGTTTCAATATAACCTCCAACTAGAAGCTGAAAGTGAATTAAATCACAATTAAATAGGAAAATTTGTATAAAGTGAATCATTTGGCATCTTTCCCTTCAAATGCTAATATCTTGTCACATCAAATGCTAATATCTTGCAATCTACACGTTGGATATTTCTATCATTTTTCTTCCTCTTCTCAAACCATCATACTACAAGATTCTACACTTGCATTTGTCCAAAAATATTTTTTGTTCTAAAATTTGGTACTTGTACTAGAAATGGTAGCTTAGAACATTTTTGGTGAAAACATAGTAAAAAAACTTTAGGGGGCATACATAAACAAATGACAACTACACCTAGAAGAAGTCTATAAATGACATTTGAATGTTGTATACTAAAATTATATTAGTAGTAGAAAGGGTGTCTTAAAACACCAAGCTCAAATACTCTAGCTAGAGCACGACACCTTTATGCTAATGTAAGAGATCAAAGTTCAATTGATATATATACTAAACCTTCACTCTAATTTGAATCTCTTCATGTTGAATATCATGCAATTAAACATGTGCCCAGGGACACTTTACACCTATTGGTCAGACCGCATTCTCCTTAAAAAAATTTGCACAAATTTTAGCCTTTGGTTGTCCAATCACAAGTGAGGATTTTGGGCCTCAATCTTACGCAACAAATTGGTTCGACCTTACTAATGTCTAGACTCTAGAATTTGTAGGGGGCACTTTTTAGGGTACCAACATATTTTCAGTTTTGATTCTGAACTTCAGTGCACAAAATTCAGAAAATGGGAAGGAGGGGGGGACAAACAAATCAATTCAACAACTTCAGATCAAACCTTGATTAGTGAGCTGCAGCTCTGCAAACAATCATCCCCATGCTGTTCTCTTAATTACGACCTGACTAATCATAAAATGATGTCCCTGATTAAATTGTACATTAAACTGTACAAGTTTCTGAAGAAACTGATTAATGATAATTAAGGGATTCTATTTTTTTTTTTTTTTGACACAAGTAAAAGGGATTCTATTTGTTTCCACACATTGATTTGTCACATTCATAACTTACTTAGTTTCGGATAGAGCATCTTTGCTCCGTCTGCGCTGAGATGCCTTCAAGAGCATAATTACAGTAATAAGAATTTGAGTATCTACTTAATTATTAACCCTTTTTTTTCTTTTTGTTGACACAACCTCTTTTTCTTTTACATAAATGAAACGGAATTTCATTGCAAAGATAAAAATACAAGAACGGCTAACCACAAGTAGCCTAGCAAGGACACCTTGACCGACAAAGACGTAAGACCCGACATGAGCACAATTAACTAAATGACAAGTAGGCACGACACAATGGCCAAGAAGCAATATGAACTTTATTTACCTCTTCACTCCAAATACAAGAAAGAGCATATTTAAGGCATGGATTCTTTTGGCATTGTAGTGCCAGATTGCACAAGGAAAAATAATTTGGCTATAGAATGGCAACAAATTATGAGGACTTTTGCCATAAAACTTCAAATTTTAATAAAATCTTGGAAGAAATTGCAAGACTGTGGATGAAGACATAACTATGTACATGTGATTTGTGCTAATGTAATATTTTCTATCTAATATGTAGATGTATATTGAAATTAAAAGCACTGTTATATCATTTTACATCACCACTTTGACAATTCATAAAAAATGAATAAAAATCCTTGCTTTAAAGTAGAGGTTTCTTAAAGTGCTTAGACTCAAAAAACATCCACATCCATAAATGTACACTATTTGTACATTGTTTGCTTTTTGATTGCATCAACAGTGTACAAAATAGTGTACAATGTGGGAGGTGGACGCTTTTAGTGAAAATTGCATTTCAACTTTAGAAATTTATAACTAATTCCACGCATAAAGCTTCAAAAAAATATGAAACAAATTAGGTTAATTTAGGGTTGCCTATTCCATTTGCCTTTTAAGGAGAATTTTCTTGAAAAATATTTCAAGTAGTCTAACCTCTCCAAATTTATTTGTAGCCCTCTTAAATGGGCACTTTATGGACCTCCTACCATATGGGATACATGAGTAAGCTCAAATTTGTTTATTATACACAATTTATATGACCAATTATTACATAATACAAAATGCACACTAAGCGGTTCACATTTACTTTCATTGTATGTACAAGACATGTTGAAATTTTGTACCAAAACCTAGGTGTCGAGCTCTTTCTATAGAAAAATTGTGCATTTGCTAATGCTAGTTACATTCAACTATAATTTCTTATTTGAAACAATAGAGTCCTTGTGCCCTCTTTGCATTGGAGAATATTTGGAGGTAATCAAATTCTTAGTTTGAAATGGTTTAGGACAAGAGTGATATATCACCCAAATTTATTTAAAAACACACATTGCATTCAACCCTTTTTGTTATCGATTGTACCTCAAAGGTAGCATCTCACTATTGACGTCTACGTGGAACAAATAATAGAGCTACATACAACAATTTCTTCATTCACAATTCATCTAAGTACCAAGGTATTCTTCTTCAATCTTTTTTAATTCAAATGAATTCTCAAGGTGTTACTTTAAATTGATATAATGAACTTGGAGAAAAAAGTTGATTTGATATTAATCTTCTTGCAATTAAATTTTTTTTTCACTTTAAAAAAAATTATAAAATATAAAAATGAAGTAGCAATAGGTCATCCTATTTCATCCAAAATAGGTAATTTTACCTTATTGAGTGGATGTTGAATGTTTTGGAACATACACTTTTTTTTTTTTCCCTTAGAAGCTTTTAACTAGATATTTCAAAGCAACATGTCACCTTTTCTTACTATCAATGATGAGTTTGGTAGGCTTAAATGATCACTTTAAGAGCAAACTACCTTAGATATTTTGGAGGTGAGTTCTACAATTATTTGTTATACTTTTTTTTAAGTGATCTTACTACTGTATTGAACACTCACAGGATACATTCATTGCAAAATACGTCAGTACTTGTAGATTCTTCTGCATCCCAGATTATTTATGAAAAGGGTTAAGTGACTCTACTGATCTTCCTCCAAATGGCAAGACAATTCTGGCAGTGGTATCCCGTTTCATTTCTCTTTAAAAAGATTAAAAATGGCAAGAAAAAAGAAAAGAAAAAAACAGAGCAGTATAAGACTATAAGTACCCCAGGATTCAGTTTTAAAACCATGTTGACTTCGGGGAACATCACGGAGATGCAGGAGCAAGACGCTACATTCGAGGCCTGTATAACTTAATTCATGAATGGAGGTGAGTGAGGTCACGGGACAACTGCATTCAACATCATTGATGAGCTGATTAGCTGCATAAAACATCAATTTAGGGCTCCGGGTTTTCCCTATTTTTTAACTAGAAAAAACAATTCCGAAGAAAAGGGAAAAAGACTGCCTGAGCCGATCGAATTTGAATTGCAAGTGACCAAAAAACACTCAGACCATGCCTCCACAACGAGACTTGAGGCCATATTTCAAAATGATAAAAAATTAGAAGTAAGTTAAGTTAAAAGGAACTGAATCCCAGTGAGTGAGCTTCACACACTTCGGTTCAGGTGATCTAGACACCCTAAAACCCCTGTTTAGCCACACGGCGCCCCCTGATTGCTCCCTAAACTCACACACTTCAAATTGTGCTCCCCAAGACCAGCGTGTCATAACTTACCGGCTTGCCCCCCTGAGCACCAACTGAACTGCCTGGGTGGACTTTCCCCCACCTGGACCCGGATTCTGCATCTGATTTTGCTTAACACTAAGCATTAATGACCGTATACACATAAAAGCTCACGTTAATTAATCCATTTAGTGCATGTCCAAAAAAACCCCCTGACCAATCCATTATTTTCCCCAGCTTTTTCGAATAGAGAATATCTCAATTTGTTTCAAAAAGAAGAAGAAAAAGAATGAAAAGAAAAGACCCTGCCTGCCTGCCTACCTGCGGGTTCATCAAATATTATGGAATTACGTAAATAAAGTGCGAGATCGTCGATGGAGATACTCCGGAGTGAAGACGGTTGACCTTGGAAGTTTAGTGTGAATTTTTTATAATGTGTTCTCATGAATGCACATACTGAAGCAAGTCTAGCTAGGTGTACATTTCTGGCTCTTTTCCTTTGCAATTGAATTATCTTTTAATTTCTCATTTGTACTGTACACTAACAATATTAATATTAATTAATTATTATTGTTATCACTGAGATAGTGTAAGCTACATAGCTGCATAAGCCGATCACCGGAACTTGTCATTAACCGGAAGTGACTGACGCTGGTCATCTGTTTTTTTCTCTCTTGGGGTGGGATTAAGGTAGAGCTACTACCGCATGGTAAAGCCTGCTGCGCTGTGATCTCCAGCTAGTTTACACCAAATCTCTGTCGCTTTGTTCCCTCTCTTGGTTGGCTGCAGTGAATAATCTAAACTGAACCGCTTCGCCATGGACTAGCTCTGCCTGGAAAGTACGGGCTGCTAATTGGGCACGGTTTTCAGGAATGGGAAACGTACTACTCACATTCGCTATTCTACGGCCGTGTGTGTTAATTTTCATTAAAATCGGACATTTCGCATTCAGAGATGGATACACCAGTGATTCGCCCTTTGAAAACGAGCTAAGTTAAGCTAGGACAACAACGAAAGATTAATTTTTCAGTAGTTTTGCACACCAGCTAGTTGTGAACGAAACGTTTTCATGACGAATGGAATGGAAAAGTTTAACATATTTACCAAATTGGCGACGACGTTATATCGGCGCATTTCAGAGTCCCAAAATTGTGACCCTCGACTGCACCAAGTTCTGAAAACTAGGAATAGTACTACAGATTTTGGTTCCGAAGTGGCAGTGTTTGTTTGTTTTTTGCTGTTGGAAAAGAACGGTGTGAATTACAAGACAAAGAGAGAGAAACAATCAGTCCGGACGCGGACGACTCAGCCTGGGTGGCAGGCTGAGGGAAAGGTGCCACTCGGGATTGTGCAGAGTGGCAGAGCAAAAAAAACTCGTTTTTACACCAGGTGTTAATAAACACTTGGCTAGAAGTGGCAATGTTGTGAATGTCCGATCGACAACTGTATCAAATTGACGTTTGAAATCAATGAATATGGTTTCATTCCAGTAGTACCGGTATATGGTTTCATTGGTTTGGTGATTCTCTGGCTGGAGCTTTAATTTGTTGGTGCCCGATCAGGGTAGTGCGTGGTCGATCAGTAAGTTTCTGTAGCTTCTCTAAAATGACAAAATTCTAGAACATGTTAATAATTATCGACCATGCACACTTGTGACGCCATCCTGACTGGAGCACACTGGTGATAGTCATATTTGCGGGACCCAAGGCAGTCAGAATAAGGAGGTTAGGTGTTGTATTCTGCAGTTAGAGATCGACACGCACTAGAAATTTACCGTATCAGCCTTGGATTCAAGAGCTTACACACGCAGGTCGACTGTAGCAGTTACTGCGTACATTCTGGAAGTGGGGAGAACCTGGTACCACAGTAACTGGATGCAACAGTAGGCTCAGTAACTGGCACCAAGAGAGTACGTAAACCAACTTTTGTTGGCACTTTGGGGACGGGATTTTTGGCATGCATACAGTAACGTAGTAGCACGATACTTAACGGTGTAAATTAATTTAACAGTCCACCTCCAGCTTCACCTACCTTAACCGCGTTACAGTACTGGAGCTGATACTGGAACCAGACTGATATCGAGGTGGACGGAAGACAGAGCGTCAAGCAAGCCGGGCTAGCTCGTAAGGCTCTGCATGTTATTCTTCTTCGAATCAGCCAGGGACAGGGTTTAATTTATACACTAGCTTCCAACTTGTTTCAAATAATGCAATTATATAGTTCCATTGATTAGGGGGCTCATTTATTTACAAACAATCAGAGCTTGTACAGCCTGAAAATCGATACTCATTAGTCATAAGCTAGCTAGCTAGCGAGGCAAGCTCCGGCCAGAGAGCAGCCTCACAAATGAGACCATGTGTTCCTGAGCTGACGCATAATTAGAACGCCGTTTGTATGCGTTGTTCGCTTTCAATCGTTGCAAGCTTCCAGAGGCATATATCAGAAAGGGGGCATGCATCTCATTGATTGCATTCAATTGACCTGACTTTCCACGTCTGCCATAAGTGACTTCAGTGATCGATCGAAGAAATTTATTATAGGAACACGGATGATTATCTGAACGGTCTCCGTCATGGACCTGACTCATCCATATTAGTTAATTAATATGTATCGTTACTTTTTCTTAAACACCCCTTGCATTCAATGTTTCCTCGATCTCTCCAGTGCTGGACTCAGTCTGCTGGTGCCTCGCCCTTTCACACGGCCTGATCGACAGCTTTCGGCCTGATCCTTCCGCAGCCTTCTAGCTCTGAGTCCTGGCCTTCAATTCCGCGTATTATATACTGGAGTATCACATATACCAGGGACTGGCCGGAAGCTCTGATCCACCCCGCGTCTAGCTAGACTGCCATGCGAAAATTAAATGCCACCTCGGGAGTAAAGAGGGGTACCCGTGGGGTTTTGTTTTAGTAACGGTTTTTCACAAGCTTGCACTTCCTTGCGCGCAGAAGGTTCGGCAGAGCTGGGCAGACTCAGGTGCTCAGTTGAAGCGAGAGAAAAGGCAGGAGTTCTACAACTTGGTAGGATCGAGACCCTGCCAGTTTGTGCCACGCTTCAGAAGCCACGCACTCTACCTCTTTCTGCCATATGTGTTTGTCGTATACATTACGAACTTTTAAAAATGTACCAGCTAACTAGTCTGGTACACAAAGTGGCCAAAAAGTGTCGCACGAAGGGTCTCGTACCTGAGCTTGCTTCCATGTGAGAATGAGAGCAATCATGATGACTGTAAGTTATAGAAGGATTCACACAAGCTAGAGGGCAGTCAGAGACGTCGGCAGTGACGACTGAATCACTGAAGCTTGCTGCACAAGTGGCGATGGCATGGAGGAAGAAAACGAGTTCCTGCGCGCGCGCGCAGGGCTGCGTCTGACAATCTCTCAACTGCAATATCGATATTGCGAAGGATCCCGGCATCCCGGAGTCCAGACTTGGGAAAGGATCCCAATACACGGTAACTCCTGAAAGGCTCTAAGGGGCCAAACTTCAATTTGGTGAAATTGGTGGGAGGTTTCATGAAAATGGCGGTATTCCATACATCATTTTTCCATTCATTTCCTTCTTTCAACCAACGTCAATTTCGTTAAATTGGCATATTTCCACAAATGTCAATTGGCACTATTACATTTACACTGTGCGTTCTAAAATCTATACTAGTCCTAGACTTTAAACTTCTTTGTGCAGATGAATCACAATCACTTTTGAGTGCTCTAAATCTTGCCAATTTTAACAAAATTGTCCATTTTTACCTTTCCCTTTCGCACTATTTTAATGGAATCTACTATCATTTTAACAATATTTTGGTTTGACATGTCTTTAACAACCACATCATCTTACCGCTTTTAACACCGAATTAGACATTCTTGCACTTGACCAAGTGCAATGACTGTACGCAACACTATTCACTAAAAAGTGATTTTCAAAAAATAGGATACCCCTCATATTTCCAAGAACACCTTTTTTATGTTATAACATGCAATATTTTAATTTAGCATACAAATTTTATACAAATGTGCACTTAAATTTATTTTTTTGAGTTCAAACAATTCCAAACACATGCTTACGTCATCTTAATCACTTTTTTATCTTTCATGTTCTAGTCTTCCAACAATGTTTTCTACAATTATATTATTATTATACCATTTTCATAGCAACATCACATGTACGCCATTAATCATTACAAGTGCTGAAAGATTTATTTAGAAAACCAAATTTGACATTGAAGGTTTTACAACTACCTTGACATTCCCGTAATATAGGTTCACACCAAACAAAAAGCGTTCACTCCAATCTTCACAAACATTTCATAAACTAACATACACTACATGCATTCTCACACACCCTACACTACCAATGCAAGAACTGCACTACGCTTGTTCTGGTACTGCTTCATCCGGTGTCTCCAATACTTGTGCGGATGATTGTGTCAATTCTTCTCCCTCCCTTCCATCAACTTCCTGTGCTTCTTCAACCAAACTTGGTCCACCAACTTCACTCACTAATACCGAAGATGTGTACTGCAGCGCCCTATCCACCATAGCACTCGCAACGGGCGTTGATACTCCTTCCGATAAAGTTGGCGATAAGGTAGGGCCTTCTAAGATGGAAACTTGGCGGTGGAACACGTATTGTCCTTCTTCACCCGTCCGCACATATCGTACGTGTTCTCTATCATAGAAATATCCATCTTCACCGCATACAAAACTCCTCGAGTCCAACATGTTGAATGCAGATAACGCTGATATGGGTTCCACTGATGTTGGTGTACCTTCAATTTCTCTCACGCTAACTCCAACATCTGCCGCTTCTACATTCTCCACATCATCAATATTTTCTGTTGGAATATAACGAGGATCTTCTTCTATTTCCATCGAGTCCGCTCCATCCCCGCGCACTTCATCCATAGCATTGGTGTCTGCAGAACCTAGACTTTGGCCACCACTAGGTAAGTCGTCTGAGTGCGTTCTCTCGGACTCTGTATCACCGGATGAGGCTCCCGAATCAATTGCAGTCTACTTGCCCTTCCCCTTGTCCCGTACAGACACTTGAAATCTCGCTCGTTCCTCTGATGACTCCCTCAATGGTCGCGGGACCCTTCTTGAACGTGCACGTGGTACTTTCACATTCGCTTCGCGAGAACTTCGATCATGTGTTTTGTTTGTTGTATTCAACACTTGCGAAAACCTGCGTTCGGCTGCTGTACTCACAGTATTTACCATCGCCATTTTATCCCCGTACACCAATTGCAATGTGTTGTACACAAATTGCGTTCGAGCCGTTGCTCCTTCCATGATTATAATTTCATTGCCCACAAATCCTGTCTCAAGAATCCCCGGTAATGCCATAGTGATGTCCAATGTCACCAATCCCCAATTACGTGGCAGGTACATTTGCACCATCTTCTTCAACTCCGTTGGGGTCCTCTCCAACTTATCCTTTGCTCGGGGCAGGACTTCTACACTCCAAGAGTCTTGAAATACCACATCCAAATCGTCTACACTGCTTGGAAGGTTGTCCATGGGCCCACTCTCTGATGGATAATGCATAATGATGGCAATGTCGCCCACAGGTTGAACTCCGTGCTTTCATTCTTCACCATGCCGTAGATCATGCACATATGAAGACACAGTCTGTCGCTTAAATATCCAAGAACCCTATAATACGTGACAACCCTATGGAATAGCCATCCTCGATTGCATTTCTTCATCGAAGTACACGCCTGCTGGAAAAAGAAACACAGCATTCCATCGTACAATTAAAAACATCCAATTCTGAAGTTGTTGCATAACCTTGCAGTAGTCTTCGTTTGACCATTCTGCTTATTCCCCTCCCGAACCTCCTCGTCTACAATCAAAAACCCATAAACAAGGTCTTCCAAGTTCAATGTACTCATCCTTGAAGAACCTTTCACGACACCTGACGTGCAGTACCACTTCACCATCTTCGTGTTGAACTCCAGAGAGGGAAACTTGCCAATTCCATCGAGCATTTGATACGTCTTCCACGTCCCGACTGTAGCCCGCATATCCTTTGCGGCCCGCTCGGATATCCACAAAATGCTGCCGAACAAATGCTGGAATGAGCTTCTCAAAACTGTTCAACATTTGCACCGTCTTCACTACAGGCGAGCACCATAAAGTCTTCGCGTCATTATCCAATGTCTTCCCCATTAGAAGGAATTGTTCTCCATGCGAATCTCCGTATTTCCTTGCATTTATGGCAAAGAAATCCTGTACAGATGACGGATTTTCATCTCCTGCTTGCACCATCAAGAAACAAACTTGATTTCTAACAGCATCCTTCCGCTGTAAACGATCCACCGCATATGCTATCGTGCCTTTCGGTGGGTTTGGAGAAGCAACACTATCGAAATAGTAACGTTGCGATTCTCGCTTCCCTCCTCTCACATCTTTTGCCGCCATCTGCTTGACCACACGTAAATAATTCTCCGTTGAAATCCTACTCAAAGGCCTGAACCAAGTCTTCTCCATCCTCTTCATGTTTGAGCTTGCATCCACAGTGACATCTAGATTTCGCTCTCTTGCCATCTTCTTCCACCTCACCTCCGCCTTCTTGCTGAAAAATAATTTGCCTTCTTCGTAGTCTTTGCACACTTGCAAAATAGCTTTGTACGAGTCCTCATCTTCGTTCCAAGCATGGCGTGTGAAGTCAATCATTTTTTTGGACAAACTTCCTAGCGACCATCTTCGTGTTGAACTCCAGAGAGGGAAACTTGCCAATTCCATCGAGCATTTGATACGTCTTCCACGTCCCGACTGTAGCCCGCATATCCTTTACGGCCCGCTCGGATATCCACAAAATGCTGCCGAACAAATGCTGGAATGAGCTTCTCAAAACTGTTCAACATTTGCACCGTCTTCACTACAGGCGAGCACCATAAAGTCTTCGCGTCATTATCCAATGTCTTCCCCATTAGAAGGAATTGTTCTCCATGCAAATCTCCGTATTTCCTTGCATTTATGGCAAAGAAATCCTGTACAGATGACGGATTTTCATCTCCTGCTTGCACCATCAAGAAACAAACTTGATTTCTAACAGCATCCTTCCGCTGTAAACGATCCACCGCATATGCTATCGTGCCTTTCGGTGGGTTTGGAGAAGCAACACTATCGAAATAGTAACGTTGCGATTCTCGCTTCCCTCCTCTCACATCTTTTGCCGCCATCTGCTTGACCACACGTAAATAATTCTCCGTTGAAATCCTACTCAAAGGCCTGAACCAAGTCTTCTCCATCCTCTTCATGTTTGAGCTTGCATCCACAGTGACATCTAGATTTCGCTCTCTTGCCATCTTCTTCCACCTCACCTCCGCCTTCTTGCTGAAAAATAATTTGCCTTCTTCGTAGTCTTTGCACACTTGCAAAATAGCTTTGTACGAGTCCTCATCTTCGTTCCAAGCATGGCGTGTGAAGTCAATCATTTTTTTGGACAAACTTCCTAGCGACATGTACTTCGGCAGATCTTGGCTCCAATGTAACGCACTCGCTGCCATTGTCATTGCCTTCGCTCTGAGAGCATCATCAGATCGAGTTGTTACACTCGGACTTCCACATGCTTTCCAAATGTCACGCAGCTTGATTAGATTCTCGTAATGCGTTGTGAAGAACTTGCGATCAAACTCCCTCGCATTTATTCTGACAGATGCTTCAATGTAGAATTGTGGGTTGTTGTATACCACAAACTTCGCTCTTCGTCTTCCGAACTGCGCATAGTACTCTGTATCGGACAATTTACCCTCTCTTCTCTCTCGTTGTGCTCGTTTACATGCACCAACAATGTGTTGTCCGTCTACTGGTTCCCACAAAATATTGTCCTCCAGCCATTGTTTCCTAACCGCAACATTTGATATAGATGGATCAGCTTCACAATGCTTCAGAAAAGCAGCTTCAAATTCTCGTGCTGCACCCTCTTGACTGAAAGGAACCTCGACCATCTCTGTCTCGCCTTGTTCATCTGCACTTCTACATAAATACGCAACGGGACGAAGTGTTATTGCACTAACTTCGTGAGCTTCTGATCCCCTGAGGCGCTCATACATTTCATTCACTCGCCACTCCATTAGCACTTTGTGATTTGTCTCAGCATTCTTCACGTCCCGAATACTATTGATGTCTGCATCAAAGAACTCATTGTGCTCCCATATGTAACCCGCTTTGTATTCACTCTCTGTTGGAAATACCACAAAGGCTCTTGTAACATTTTTTAACACTGCCTGAGTAGGTATCTGCTCCGGATCCTCTTCTGAAGAATCATCATTCGAAACTTCTTCTTGCCCATCATTTCTTTGTGGAGGACGTTCTTGTCTAGCAGCTATTTGACGACGTGTTTGAGCTAGAGTCCGCCTTGGAACACTTTGCTCCTCTGTTGGCCCCGTTTGAAGAGTGCAATGGTGTTCCTGACCTTCTGAAAGCACTTCCTGTTGTGGATGACGTTGCACTCGAGTTCTTCTGCGTCCTCTACCAGCACCCCATCTTCTTGCAACGCCTGATCTTTGAGCCTCCATATTGGCCACTACAACACGTGACCTATATATTTGTGTACCTGAGGCCGCTACTGGACGTCTCGACCCTGATCCAACCTCTGTGATTGTTATAGGAGCTCGTACTTCACCTTCGTTTTCAAGCTCTTGGAACACTATTGTTGGATCTGGTATGGGGGGTTCCGATGTAGTCTCCACAGGTTGTAACGATTCCCCTCCAACTTCCAACTCCACTGACGTTTGCATAATTGGGGCGTTTCCTTGTAAAACTACCTCTTCATGCCTCTGACCTTCAATATCTCCCGTGGGCTCCACAACAACATTTGGTGTTGCAGACTGCAGACGCTGACGTTGTGTTCTTTGCCTTGCTGGGACTTCCTCCTCCTCTGCAAGGCTTGCTATTCCCTCCTCAACAGCAGCTCGCTTCCGGTTTCGTTCGTTCAAAGAAATCCAACTCTCATTTACCGGAACAGCTGCATCTCGATAAACTTCATTCGTGTCTTCCGGATCTCTAGATACAGGACGCTCATTGGCAACGTCAGGATTCTCTCTCGATACTTCTTCATGACTCCGAATCTCTCTGTATCGAGTGCGTGCAGCGTGCAACTGCTCAAGGGTCATACCCTTGAACTTTTGAATTGATGCTTCTCTACGTACCCGTAGTTCTTCAGAAACATTCTTCCAAGACTTTGCCAAAGTTTTCAAGCCATGGATTGGTGACAATACTAAAAGCAGCTCTGGTGGAATTGGAGCCATCATGAGAGACTTCTTCAGTTTGTACTTCTCCAGTGCCATTTCAGTATTACTCACTGATACAGTCAGCCCTCCATCTGCAGTGCTTGTAAGGCCCTCAACAACTCCAAAAGAAGTCCCCAATGCAGCCCAGTAACGCCCTTCCTCAATTGGAAAATCTATGACCCGTAAAAAACACTTCTCCATACCCTCCGCTACGATCCACCATCCATGCTCTAACCACTTCGAATGAACCTTTGGTGCCATGAAGATCTACAAATATTCAAACAACCACAGTTTTATATTTGAGGATGATTTTCAATGCTTACAAGGCCATATCAAGAAGTTTAAGGATGAATTTCTAATTGAATTAAATATGAAAAAAACATCCAACTGTTTTTAAAAAGATGAAAATTGTTCCCACAAACAAATTATGTTGGTAATTCAAATATATTTTTAAGGCATATACATGAATAACAATGATGTACAACACTTATTTTCCACACCAATATAACTTCCACCGGTTGTTGAAACTGTATTTGCAACAACAATTGTGACGTAATTGCATAGCGGTTAATACCGGTAAAGCTAAAGCAAGAACACTACACTTTCAATCTTCATCAGTCAGTACAATTAACATATACAAACCTAGTATACCTCTTCTCTATAAAACATAACATAAACGACCTTCATTACCTTTGAATAGTGGGTTTCATTTTCCAAATAACGTAGAAATAATTTTGTATTCACGAACTAAAGTTAAAATGCACTGAAAAATAATCAAATATCGACCATCCTGTTCTTGAATCCCTAAAACAAAACTATAATTACAATTCATAGAGGTTCATTTTGAAGCCCAAGACGCTGAACACTACAACAACATGTTGAAGACTAACAAAATTACATGAAGAATCTTAAGGACTCCAACATTTCATGTCCATTTTGTTGCTGGAGAATTAACAATGTGTTCATATACATGATGGACATCACATAGGAACCTCTACCATACATTTCTTAAAGAAAACAAATCAGGGTGAGTGCAAAGTATACTACAATATATATACTGTTTTGGTATGAAATTATGAAATAAGCACATGAAACCCAATAATACCTCAAACAAAGACAAGGTAAAGAAGTACGTTACAATACATGCACTTCAAGGAGAATACACCACATTGACATAATACTGACATGAATTCTGAGCTTGTTGAAAAAATTACATATGTTGAAGAAATCAGAACTCAAAATCCAAACAAGTGAAACATAAATCAGCATGAATTATTTTTAATTTTGCAGTGTAATTACTATAAACATGAAAGGCTACTAGGACTGAGTTCATTTCTGGCATGTAAACATATCAATTTTGTTTGCATATCCTTAGAATTCCTAAAAACTAAATGATTCACACCTCAAACACATAAAATACCTAGAGCTGAAAGAGGACATCAAGAACTTCAATCCTTTCAAAAACCGATCTACATTTCTTATTTTAAAAAATAACTATTAAGAAATACACGTTTTCGAAGATTGTATTTGAAAGAGTCCCATGTTATTTTATTTCATTTCAAATATTTTGCATAGCCAAATTTTACACAGGATTGGAAATACAAATTCAACAGTGCCTGGAAATTTCAATAGTTTAAGAAAACTTCTTTGGTCTTCTTAGCTGTCCATAAGATTGAATGGGGCCAATTTGGACATTTCATCCTCTATGGTCATATGCTAATCTATGATTTTAATTACGTTGATATTTGAAAAGCTACACTATTTTCAACTTCTTCATTACAAATCACATTAAAGTCCATTAGTCACTACACGCATGGGTTCATAGCTTATTTAAACATTTTCATGTGTAAATAAAAAAATAAATTAATTAACAAGAATCAAACCAACGTGCATTAATTCCTAACTGAAGTAATGAAACAGTACTTACAAAAAATTGTATATAAAAGAGAAGTACCTGATCCGGATGCTCTTGATGGTATTTCCTCTAATGGAGATTTTGTCACATGTGCAAACGTGTAACTTCCAATGTCTACTTCCGCAATATACAATGCTGTTTCATTTCTAGAAATCTGCCACAACCAGATTGTTAGTCAACGAATCCACTGCGTAGATTTGTCTTACAAAGTGAAGTCTAAAAAATCAAATGCATTAATTGTTTGTAGGCAATCAATTTCGCTCAATGAATCCCACCACATTTAATAAGAAAAATACAAAAACTTGTTGACAAGTTAATTTAATCTCTTTCTAAATATATTACTCCTTAATCTTCAAAAGTGTCATACAAGGCAAATGACCCCACTACTGCACCGGTACTCAAATCACCCAATCCCTCAACGTACACAATCATAACATGCCACATGTTTTTGGTCTTCGTCAATGCCTTAGCGATGTACTTTTGAAAAACCAATGTCACTTGAATTTAAAATTTTTATAACTACCTTGATTAAACTATGCACAATCTAACACGACATATGCTTCATATCAATTCTATTTATGTTTCGAGGAGAATGTATTGATTATTGAAAAATAGTCCACAATATTTTACCTAACTCGCACTCAGTCTTAGCTTTTAAATGAATAATTTAGAACATACTCTTACGTTATTATAGCATCACTTGACATTTGGCAGATGACACATTTTGAAAAAATTACTTAAGCATTTTAAAATTGACTTCTGCAATTGAATTGTCATTCTTTCCCAAATTGGGAAGCAAATTTGGCTCTCTCTTGAACTCAATTTAACTTTCGTGTGTTTAAAGGCGTCAATTGATGTCAAATCTCTTACTTTGTGTTATATGATTAATTAGCTTGTAATTTTGAAACGTCAGATTCTTAAAAATTATGAATTAATATGATAACAACCCTATCAAAAAAGTGTTGCAATCTAAACAACTCAGAATGTAGACTTCGTGAATTGGACAGCAACGGATACATATCCCAAATAAAAATTTAAAATAAAAATGAATCCAAAGCATTCATGCGTTACACATGATGTTGTCATGGAGATCCAGGATCAACAATTTATATGTACAAAACACGTTTACCATCACCGTTTCTGTAGGTGCACGAGCAAACGAATGAAAAATACAACCTAGTACTTGATTGAAATCTGGCATCCAAAACCTATGAAAGAAGTTGAAGATAAGTTAGGTTACTTACTTAATTAAAGATGC
Source organism: Antitrichia curtipendula (assembly GCA_951230915.1). Classification (NCBI taxonomy): domain Eukaryota; kingdom Viridiplantae; phylum Streptophyta; class Bryopsida; order Hypnales; family Leucodontaceae; genus Antitrichia; species Antitrichia curtipendula. Next base: position 7,171,147 of record OX579640.1, read on the forward strand.
CAATTTGAAGGAGGCGATCAATCCAGGGAATGCACAATGCTGTTTGTGCCTGTTCGGGAAAAACAATCAGCAATTTTTTTGAGCAAGTACATTTAACTAAATGTGAGCTGGTTTTATACATAGAAATAAAAAAAATTTCATGTATTTGGGAAAAAAACTTAACAGATGAATGAAGAGATTGGTTGCAAAGAAACTTAGCCAGAGATGTATTACATGTGAAAAAATTATATGAACGTCTTAATTTATTTTTTAAATTCAACCTAGAGCAATTTGCATAGTGAAGGAAAATCAATGATTTTTAGAAGTTTTTGTTCCAGCACTGACCTAGATTTCGAATTGTGATGAAAATCGCGATTGCTCTACTCAACGAACATGTAGACAGACTCAGTGTCTACAAAGAAGAAACATTCTCCAACTGTCAGAGCCGTGATTTATACCTGCAAATACAGCTTGAATAAATTCCATTTTAGGTACATATAATTTTTTAATGAATAGTACATGTGCTATTCATGTACATGATTCACTGCATTAAAGGGTTGGTGGAGGTGTAACACTTGAATCCAATTAATTATGTTTGGACGTTTGTGCCTCAAAAACCAAATGAAAAAAGAAATGGACAAACCAAAGAGATCTAACGTTCTTTTACTCTAATTCACAAAGACTAAGGTCAGAGCATATATGGCCAACCAATATGAATGTATTATAAAATTACAAAACAGACAAATTCAGGCATCCAAAGTGAATTATAAAGATTCAAATCACAATTCTTGGTTTGAATTTGAATTTCAACATTTCCTTCCCACATCATAGTCAAGCCTGTGTACTCACTACCGCGTAGAACAACATGGAAAGACAAACACACGATGGATGACCCTTTCAATCTTTGATTGAACCTATTCGGAAGTCATGCAACCAACACGGCCGCCAGCCGACTACAGCTAATTCACAACACTTTAAGACTAACGCTTGCAAATCGTTTGAAGCATTCACCACATGCATCTTTTGTTGAAAAAATCTAGTGTATCAATGGAAATTGAAATAACTATATTCTCCTATGATTGTGTATATGTGTACACACTAAAAATATTGACTTACAGAGGATTATGGTTGATCAATAAGTAAATGATTAATGGCTAAGAAATATCATGAATTACTGGTGTGCAAGTACCACACTTGCACAGACATTTAACCGTACAAGCTTTGCTACCCTTTTTTTTAAATTCGTAGAGAGGCTATTTTTAATTTTTTTGTTTTGCAACAGAAATGAAAAAAAGGAAGGAAAACACGGGTGTAGTAAAATCAACAGGAAAATCAACGTCATCAGCCGCTAGGTTCGCTAGGAGAGCCACTTTTTTTGCCAACAAGGGATTTGGCAAGTGCATTACGCACAACTTGATTCTGTCTTAACTAAATATTCATGCCCGTCATGGTAACAAAAGCAACGAAAGCGGTAGCGCGTCATCCTCGTTCAGTTCGTCTGGAACATGTTTGTCATTGCCGGGCTCTAAAATCAATGGCTTACCATTAATTATGCCTACGTCCCTGAAACTTGTTGAATATCTTAGACAACGAGTAACACAACATAATATTATTCACCAATGCTGCGGGGTACCCTTTTGCTTCGGGAGCACCCCAACAAGAAAGCTTTTTGAAATAGCTATGTGGTGAGAGTTCACATGGTGCTATAGCCAACACTGTTCCAAAGCCAATCGGAATTCTGCATTTTAACTAAATTCAACCCACCAGGCATCTTGGGGGGGCATTATACCTCATGTGTAATGGTCGTCAAGAGCCCAATTAGTAATGTTATGAACTAACGTGAAGTAATGTGCTTAGCTCTAAAAGCGAGAAGCCTCTTGAAATCGACCCTATTCTTAAGTCTAAAATAGACATTAGGTGATCCTTCAGTGAACCTGTCAAGCCATTCAAAGAATCGAGAGAAAAACATTGTTTATTGCAAGACCCAATTATTGAGCTTCATTTACTCAAATCAATTTAAAAGTTGTGAATGGTTGGATTTTGGAGGACCTGGGGTCAAAAATAGGTGACTACAACATTTTTTTTTGGAAATTCATAAGTAATTCAAAAATGATTCAAATAATATGAAACCACTTGTGTTATGTTCGGCCTCCATTTTTCTGTCCCTGAAAAATGTTCCCAAAATATTTCAATTCCAGTAAGCGTGTGAAAAAGGCAGGTCAGCCCTTACATGGACGATTTAAGGCCATACTTCTGTAACACTGTTCACACAGGAAGCACAACGTACTAGATCCCAGACGAACTTCTCCGAAGAAACCAGTTGACGCTCGCCGCAGAACCACAACTGGTCTGCAAATACTGCACCTACTCCTTCCTAGCGATTTGCACACCTTAGATTAGTATTCTAAGTATTCACTGGATTGAGGTTGCTTTATTTCGGATTTACGATCCTAACCACTCACTGTCGCTGGAATTGAACAGGGTTTGAAAGGAGGACAATGTCGAACGGCAGTAGCTTCGGTCGTGGAGAAAACCTCCACTGTGCAGGAGAATACGAATGTCGAGCATCGAAGAAAACAAATCTGTCAGCGGGCGGGAGAAGCAGAACAAACCCACCTGTTTTTTTTACGGTATTTTGATTATCTCACAAACTTCATGAACTCAGGTTTGTTGTTGAGATAGTTCGAACTGTGTGGAAATTTATGAACCAGACGTGTCTAGAATTAGTCTCCTTTCGAACGGACAGCGTTAATTAGCGGCAGTTTTTGTTCTCTTCTCCACAGACAGCCAAGTGACCGTGGAGGAATTCGAAAATTCAAGCTGTTACAGAAATGTAGAACGACACTGACTGCGCAGCATCAGTTCGTGCACAACGTATTGCGCAGCACTACTAACGCGCTCCTCTTGTTCGTTTCCGGATAAAATTTTCACGCCAAGACTAACGGCGGAGCAAGGGATGCAGGATTGAAGGCATTCGGGAAACGACGGCTCCCGGCGAAGCAAGGGACAACAGTAACGGCGGAGCAAGGGATGAAGGATTGAAGGCAACGGGGAAAACCCATTCTCACGGCGGAGCAAGGGAGGAATTCGCTAAAAGCCGATTTGACAACAGTAACGACGACGCCCACGGTCCAGCGGTCCAGCGATGAAGATCGGTCTACTACCTGCCACAGCATAGAATTACTACATGGACAACAGAAGCACACTTGCAGCGGAGGTGCCACTCAAAAAAGATAAGATTTATAAACTCACCTGAATGTCATGCTTCACCGTGCTTGGATTCTCCCTGTCGAGCACCGTCACCGCGGCACGCCTTCCTACGGAGATGTGCCACGTGATCCTGCATTTGCGGAAAACACCTCATCAATGTTAGAATGTGAACAGTAATTTTTTCAGACCCTCCGCGCGCGCGGAGGGTCTGTTCTCTTCGGTGAACAGTAATGAGAAAATAAACAGTGATTTCTTCAGACCCTCCACACGCGCGGAGGGTCTGTTCACTCCAGTGAACAGTACTGGACCCAGACCTTGCACGGGCGCGAAGGATCTATATTAATACATCAAAGTTAAATTGAACAAGTAAGTTTTAGTGCCTTACCTTATGTCGCCCCCAGTGGAGTACGTCGACGTCGTCGACAGAGTCTTCCTCCGGCGTTCGCACTTCGCGCTTACTGCTGCTCTTGAACCTCGTTTGGAAACACAGCAGCGGTTGATAGCGGCCGTCAAGGACTGGAGCTGCGCACATGGCCTCCTGTGAGAACCTAGTTCGACGTCAATCGGGAAGAGGCTGGCTCCCACCAGTCCTGGTTTTAATGCACTCAACGGGGAAAACAGTACGAGCGACAGAGCAGTACTATGTCGGTCCATGCTTCAGTTAGTTTGATGGTTGATCTTCCGCAGTAACATTTTGGTGAGGCCCGAACGTCGCATTTTCTGTGAGTTGTACCTCGTTGCTTCGCCTGGCCCTCAGCCGACGTTTTCGCTACCTTCATGCGAAGTCGCACGCCGTCCGTTCCTTTGCTGTGCGTGGCTCCAGAGACTCCGCGCCTGATGTCGATGCCCCATCCAGATGTCAATGCCCCATGCAATTAGTGGTCCGGAAATTGCCCACGTCGGAACGGTTGATTAGGTCAGCTTTAAGACCCCGCTTCAGGTCGATGTCCCATATTAATTATAGGTCCGGTAATCTCCCACCTCAGAGCTGAAATTACTCTGGGAAGGCAGAAGTTCTTGAAACTGTTATCAGTAATTTTTTATTGATAGAGAAGCGGATTTGGTATGTAACCAAAGTCGTTTCATATTTTCAGAAGTTTTTTGAAATTAGTTATGAATTTTTGAAGTTGTCGATGCCTCATCCAATTAGAGGTCTAGAATTTGCCCACCGCAGATCGGACGATGTGGTCAGTTTTGAGACTCCACCTCATGTCGGTGCCCCATTTTCGTTATAGATCCGGAAATGTCCCACCTCAGAGCTGAAAGGGAATTTTGGGAACTGAAGGCAGAAATTTTTGAATTTTTTTTCACTAATTTCCTCTTGAAAGAGAAGCGGATTTGGGATGTAACCCAAGCCGTTTCATATTTTTAGAATTGTTTTGAAATTAGTTATGAATTTTTGAAGTTGTCGATGCCTCATCCAATTAGAGGTCCAGAAATTGCCCACCTCAGAACGGACGATGTGGTCCGACATGAGACTCTGCCTCATGTCGATGCCCCATTTCCATTATAAATCCGGAAATGTCCTACCTCAGACATGAAAGTGAATTTTTGGAACTGAAGGCAGAAATTTTTGAAATTGTTTTCATTAATTTTTTCTTGAAAGAGAAGCGGATTTGGAATGTAACCCAAGTCGTTTCATATTTTTAGAAGCTTTTAGAAATTAGTTATGAATTTTTGAAGTTGAACCGTCATTGAGCTACACAATCACCCACCTTTAAAATGTACAATGTTTGTACATTAGTGAAGGCTACGGGAAAACAACATGTACATATCGTGTACATTTAAAAAATGGTTAGTTTATAAGGCCTAAAGTCTTGTAGCGCCTTTTACCTTATTGTATGTGAATAATACTTGTATCAAGAAATCCTAAGCGCTCCCATTTGAAATGCAGTATTGAGTAATTCAATGGAGTGACTCAAACCTTTAGCCGTCTAAATTTGGGTTCGTTTGAAAAGGTACCTTTATTACCTTTGTACGTGCCAGCCTTATGGATTTGCTTGTAGAACATAACGGAATGATTACTTTTTTTTGGATAATTTTTTGGCATTCGTTTACGTCGGGGAACACTTCTCAATACCTGGCGTTCTGGGAAATGAAGGGCCTCCTCATCAAGCTCCATCCTCTTAATAGGTCTTCTGTTTTCCAAAACGCACTTATCCCCCGGCAATGCCCTATACTTATTGCTCTAGTCATCCACGATCATATAACAGTTGTTTGACCTTGTATCACATGGATTAGTTGAACCCTAAAACCCTGATTATCCCTTCGGGGGACAATTTGGGTCCGGGACTCTGGGTAGGTTCCTATTGTCTGAATGTGAAGTGATTTTTTTTTTGATTTTTTGAGGTTGTGTAGATTTGCAAAAGCATTCTGTATATATAATTTTAGTTTTGATCGGATGCCGTATGTAAAAGTTTATCGGATGAGCAAGAAATAGAGATTAGCAAGCAGTCCGAAAAAAATTACAATAACTCAAAATAATTTTTTATGAATTTTTTTTCTAAAAGATTATAAAGCTTAACTATATGTGTAGCTTTGATTCATTCTATTAGGAAATTGGAGTAGTGATGAAGAAGTTCCAGACAATATTAGTTTTCCAAGCAATTTAAGCATTTTCTTTTAAAAAAACTGTTTGTTAAACTTTGAATGCTAATGTATTCCAATTCGTACGGTGAAATTTGATGAAATTTCAATTACATGATCTTAGATAAGTGAAGTACAAAATCGTATGGTTAAATTCCAAGAATAACACCAAAAGTTGTTTTCTTTAATTAAATATAACATAAGTGGTGGTTTTGAGTGGTTTCTAACACAAAACAAGCTCACTATTTTAGGGGTCAATGCAGTAGATTTCCATGAAAAAATTCTTCTTAAACCTTGGTATACAATTACAAAGTACTGCAAGTGTGTGTCTGCAGAATTTGGAAGAGCTCTACATCTTTTTTTCGTAATGTCCAATTTTTTGGGTTTAAGATTTCAATCAAGCATTTTTTTATTTTTTATTTTGCAGAAGCACTGAAATCATTGTAATTCTTTAAATAATTTAGTACTACATATAGATGTACGATTGAAAAAGAAACAAAGTCATTTATCTTTGAAGGTCGTAGCATATTTTTCCACCAAAGACGCTCTAGAACTGTGCTTTGTACTCTGAAACCAATTTTTGAGAGGGATACATTTTTCAACGCATTTAATTGTAGGATCGTGTAGTACGCTAGTTTTAAAAGATTTGCTATTTTTTTCTGTAATTTCTACCTTATAGAGTGCAAGATATTGTCACTTGAATTGACGCGAGCCACTTTAACAGGGTTTGCAATACAAGAAGCAATTGCACATCACGAGTCCGCATTTATATTAAAATAATTCCACATACTTAGGTGTTGACTCTTCAGATTAATCTTTTGAGACAAGTGGGCTCCATGCTTGTAAATTTTTAAAATTCCATGCAAGTACACATCATATGGGAAGAAATTAGGAAGCTGAAAGAAGTAGACATAAATGAAGTCAAAGTTTATTTTAGAGTAGGGAATTTACAGGTGCTTTCACAATAGAGTACCTAGTCACTTTGATCTTGTAAACTTAAATGGAATCATAAAAAGCTTTTCACCTATATATAAATGTAGAGGATGAATTACGAATTTTTATTCAGCAGAAAAATTGATTTTATACTAAATTTTTGGTTTATATGCAAATCAATGAAAACTTTGTTTTTTCTATTAGCTTTTTTGTGATTTGGTCATAAGTTATGCAAGAAGTTGGGTTAGAGAATTACTTGTTGTGTGCATGTTCTTTGAAAATAATTAAAGAATAAATTTAAAAAAATTCTAAATGCGTGTAGTTGATACATCTTTTATTTTTTTGAATAGAAAAGGAAGGTCTTCTTCAATGTGCGTGAACATGTAAATTAGTATTTAATTTCTCTTTTTATGTTTTGATTGGAAATGGGGATTATGGTAGTTATGTCGTTCAAGTTAAAACTTTGAAGAATGGGTTGTACATTTTGAGTGTTGGAATTTAGTCCGCATTGAATGCAATGATGTTTTACAATCAAATTGTAGTTTCCCTTAATGTTTTTGGAAGCACCTTCAGTTGTTGTCCATGCAGTTGTGAAGAAAATTGTGAATTTGACGTTGAGCAATTATAAATAGAAACCTTGGATTTATTGCATTACAAATGAAATATAAATGTAATCAATTTTGAAAGCTTAAGACTATGCAATGTCATGTAACCGTTTATATGTAGGATGATTAGAATATATAACATGTAACGTATTCAGTGAAGCAGAGTGTACTTTGATAGGAAGTCATTTTTATTATGGAAGTATCGAGATGTTTTCGTGTGCATTTTAAAAATTAAAGAATCTAAGAATTTTAAATTCATAATTTAAAAACTAAAACCGCACTGTTGCAAAATTATTTTGTTGATTTATAGTAATTCATTAGAATGAAGTATGTTCAGAAAGTAGGTGTTAATGTTAATGAATTAAAAATTTTGTAGTCCCCCTACAGAAGTCAATTGTGTTTGGTATGTCCGCATTCACATTTGACATTTAAATTGTGGACGCTTTTACATATACAATATTTTTTTATTATTGGAAAGTATCCTAGTAAAGACATCTTTGTAGAGAAATGTAAATATTGAAAAAAAGGTGTTACAATTCTATGTTAGAGTTGTGTACAATTTAATTATCCGTTCAAACTTCAACGTACTTCTTCTTTACACATTAGTAATGAATATGAGTGAATTGTTTTTGTTTACATTTATTCCTAGATCTTTAACTCAAATTTTCATCATATACCTTTAGAAATTTAAAATCAACACGTAAAAAATTTTTAATTGAAAAGGTTCAAGGTTTGAACCAGGTATTCGATAAGAAGAAACAAATTTGTTTATTTCACTTTGAATGCAAGTGTTTGGGGAAGTACTACAGTAGTGTCCAATGTATAAGGATTTCAACGAATTTGTATGATGTCTGTAGTTAAAAATACAAGTACATTAGTATAGAAAGTGTGCACTTATAAAACTTTATTAATAATTGATAGAATAATAAAGTAATGTAGTCCTCTATATGTAAATTGTTTGTGTTTTACAGTTGAACGAATTGGACATTTGAAATAGTTAGGATGTTAAAAACTAATTATGTGCAAGTTGTATGAAGAGCATGCAATGTAGGGTTTACACAATATGATGGACAAGTATATTTGCCAGACTTCACTGAAGTAAATGAAGGAAAAAAAGAAACAAAAAAATTGAGTTTTCTTTTAGAGTGCTCTTTATGAGGGCTTGATAAGTAGCCATGGTTGGGGGGGGGGGGGGGGGGATGGTTCATTGTTGCTTGAAAATTATTGAGAACCACTTTTTTATTGTGTACTATGAGATGGAAAATACATAGAGAATAGCGGTTTGCGAAGATAGTGAATTACAAAAGCTCTGCACCAAATACATGATTATTATATGTTACTCGTGAATCAGGAAAATGGCATCAGAAGCATTTGGAAGCCCAGTGGTACACACTACGGTAGCGACAACATTGGTTGCTACAGAGCGAAGGAACGTAGGCGAAAGATTGGCGCGTGTAGTACGAGGAAGACTATTCGAAGAAGAAGATCGTGCACCTGTGGATGGAGAATTCCAAACTACCAGTGGCATGGTTCAACTTCTTGGAGATGAAGGTCGAGTTGTGGGGGTGGGCGTGGTGGATACAAATTTTGCATGTGGCGATGAACTTCATCAACAGAAATTACGTCCTTTCGAGATTGCGGTTCGTATCACACATGCTGTACAAGAAACAAAATGGGTTGGTGAGTTGGTAGGGAAGACTATGGGAGATTGTGTAGATAAAATTATACGATGGCGTCGTGCTTCAGTTCGTTCTGCTCGTCCCTATGAGGTGAGAATGACGGCAACAAATGCGAGGGAGGGGCAGAATTTCTCTTTTCCACCTGTTTCAGCACCACAGTTTGATTTTCATGACGTAGAAGAGAACCCGAGCACTTCCGAATGCACGCCACCAAGTCAAGGTGTCAGAAGCACACAAGAAATAAATTCTCCTATGGCACAAGGCTCTGAAGGTAGCACTCCGGATTTCACAGGAGCAGAAGGACTACCTGAGCTTATACCGAGGAGGAGGTATTCAATGGCAAATCGAAGAGCAAGGGTGAGAAGTCCGCGGGAGAGAGGAGAGTCTGCTAGTCAAAAAGTTACTCTGGACAATGTTATGTGTGCGAAGGAAAGGGGAGCATGTAAACGCAATTGTTTGCGTGATGTAGATGCGAAGTATGTATTGGACCAACGATATATGGCTTGGGGACAAAAGTACGAAGAACGTGCTACTTGGATAATGCAAATGCTGAATGCCTTTTACACTCGCACGGAGGGTCCAACAAGAGACAAGTACGTGACAAAACTGGATGGCAGGGTCGTGTGCAATGCATGCTACGCCGCGGCATTGGGTTATTCTCTGAGACGTTTGAAGCAATTGAAGACAGCACATGCTGTATATGGTAGAGTGGCAGCCGTTCATGGAAACAGGTGTCAGCACAGAGAAAGCGCAAAAATGTCTGCAGCTAGGGAAAGCCTCAATGTTTTTTTCAGTGAAGCAGGTTGTCAGCAGCCTCATCGATCGATTCGTAGGAAAATGGACAATGCAGTGCTACCGCTGATTCTATTGCCAATGAATACAAGCAAGCTGGATGTTTTCCAATATGTGAACGAAGAAGTGAAGAAATTAGTGGATGGGTCGGAGTTGTCATTGACTTCTTTTCGTCGCCTGTGGCGGAAGGAATTTCCACATGTGCAAATTCCACCTTTTTCCCGGTTTTCGAAGTGTTATCATTGTTGGGAGTATAAGTGTGGGATGGAATCAACGACAAATGCAGTCGCAAAGGTGAAGATAAAAGAGCTGTATATGCTGCACATTCGATATCAAATGGAAGAGAGGCGGGATTATTGGTTGTTCAAGAGGTCAGCGATGATCACTCCGGACTTCTTTATGTGTTTGATTGTTGACGGTATGGATCAGAATACGACCATGATACCAAAGATGAGGCAGACCGTGAAGAACATCGAATCTCGATTTGTGAAGACTCATTTGTGTGGTGTACTTGTACATAGTATCGGCCTGTATGCGGACGTGTGGATAGATGCTCACCACAAGCATGATAGCAATCAAGTCGTAACGTCGGTGATGAACGTCATATGCGACGTGAAGCGAAGGAAGGGGTCATTACCACCGACGTTGAGGATTCAAGCGGATAACACCACGAGGGAGAACAAGAACGCTTACATGTTTGGCATGTGTGCTGCACTAGTTGGGCTTGGTTTCTTCAAAGAAGTGCATCTTTGTTTTTTGATAGTGGGCCACACACATGAAGACATCGATCAGAGATTCAGTGTGATTTCGAACGTATTGAAGAGGAGAGACATAGACACTTTGACAGAGATGTTGCAGTTGGTGGAAAAGGGAACATCGTACACAGAGGCTTTTGTAAGTGCTCGCAAGCTTGAACACGTTCGTGACTGGAAGGCATTTATCACACCTCATTTACTACGAGGAGGGGAATCATTGACGGGCATCACATTTCCACACCAAATGAGGTTTTACGTGGAGAATGGTTTGGTACGTGTGCAACACAAGCATTTTTGCACAGATGAGTAGGGCCCAGCGAGAAGACATTTGTGTTTGAACTCGCTGCCTAGCGTAGCAGAAAAAACGAACATCGCGGAGGTGCTTGCAGCTGATCAAAGAGAATTGAAAGCATTGGACGAGTTCATTGCATACAAGAAGAAGATGATAGACAGAGGCATCAATCCGATAAGAAACATGGAAGTGGTGGACGAAATAGAACAATTCAAGGAGTACCTGGAAGAATTTCCAGAACGAAATACAGAAGGCGTCCGTGATTTACCATTTTGGCCCAGCGATGTCTTGAACCAGAACAGGGATGATGGAATTGTTCCTGACGTGGAAGGAGGTACAATTGCAAGTGCAGTTGCTGATGAGGATGGAAATACAACGGAGAGTGTAGCCGTTGACAGGATTATGGCAACAATGCCGAATCCTGAGAGGAGGGGGTATTTCGGACCCCGCAGAGATAGACCTGTACAAGCAACATCACGAAGAGTGACTGGAGGGAGGATTCGAGGCAGAACCAATGCAGTTATACCAGAGGCACAACAAGATGCAGATGAAGATCCATTTCCTCCATTCAATCCTGAGAATGATGTTGTTGTAGGGCAGTACGTAGCCCTTACCGTAGAATTAGCGGAGGTAAGAGGAGGAGTCCCTTTTTTTTTAGGGAAGGTGCTCGAATTCGGTTAAGGGACGTGGGCCTCAAAGATAAAGGTCATGTGGTATTGGCCTACTATGAGACCCGGGGCACATGATGAAGCAGGTAGTAACCGAGAGAGGTACACGAACTGTATGGAGTCAACGTGGGAACCATTTGGAGAGATGTTAGGCTGGACCGAGAAGGAAGCCGCTATATATTCATGGACGGATGTCCCTCGTCAAGGGAGAAGTGGTCATGTTATAGGTTCCAAGATTACAGTGTACGGCGTGCAAACAGAGGAGACAGTGATCATTCCACCAGAGACTAAAGCGCATCAACTCGAATACATGGCAATGCAGATGGAGAACCTAGATGACGAACGTCTGCGAAATGATTTGAATATGTATTAGTGAAGTCGAATATTATGTATTGCTTTTTCACCTTGTAGTTGTAGGTATGTAGCAGTACTTCAGTGTGAAGAGTAGAGTAATACGTTAGAAAAGTAGTGTTTTGTAAAAAGTATGAAAGTTTTTTTTGAAAGTAATTATAAAAAATGGAGTGTTTGACAACTTTTCGCCAAGCAAATTCTCCTACTAAGAGCAAATGAAGTTTTCAATAATCGCTCCCCCCCACAACATTTGAGATTGTGCATTTTAGATGTCGTACTAGCCAAGTGCAATGTTGCACCCCTCAAGTGCAAGAATGTCTAATTCGGTGTTTTTTGTGACTGATCCAAAGGTAGACAATCAAACTTTGTTCCCTCACAGATTTTGTGAACATGTTGGGAAGAGATACAAAAATAAATTGATGAATAATCCCTTTTAAGCTTGTTTTGGCAACCTTTTAGAGGCCCAATATTTTCTGTATTGGCCATTCTTTTGCCTCTCACCTATTCTACAAATTCTTAATCAACTAAATTGAATAAATTATATTGCTCATATGGAAGGGGAAACTATCAAAATTGTACAAATGTCCTTTTGAAAACATCCATGTTCCTTTCCTAGTGTATCCTATTCTATGATTGGTAGATATTAATTATGAAATTCTTCATAAATTCTATAGATCAACATTTTAGATTTCTCTTATAAAACTCAAAAGTACAATCAAAATTTTGTGATAAGCTTGATGTATAATATATATATGTATATATTATCACTTAGTCCAAACTTGGAAATATGTACACAAATGGTCTGGGCCTTGAGAGGAGTCAATCCTTCTAGGATAACACTAGTAGAAAACATATTGTTAACCACTATCAAAAATGATTGTAAATTATTTGCAGTGACTATAAATGAGTCATTGTGGACACTTTTGAGTCATTGTGGACAATCATTTAGGACATGTTTTTCTATTAATTTATGTGATAAACTACATCAATTTTTCCAAAATCATCTATGAGACTCATTAACATATTGCAATCTCTTTTCTTCTAATTCTACATTACACCATCTTCCTTCAAATTTTCTAAATGAAAATTTGAAAATGGAAATCAATAAAAAGGCTCGCCCAACCCATTTAATTTAAAAAATAAAAAAAATAAAAACTGGAGTGATAAGAACAGATAGATTTTGCATTATTGACATGTGCAAACTGTAGAAATTACATTAGAATTCATTATTCTACCTCAAGATGTGACAAAAGTAAAAATAATAAATGTGAAGGGACCAAAACATATCAATTCTTCGGTCCATGTGCTAGACTATGATGAAAGTGAACTGGGCATGGATATCGACTGTAAAACCAGTCCGTCCCTCGTGACGACAAGTCGACGACCGATATCTCTTCCCGAATCCGTCGAGTTCAGAATTTGCCCCGGCTAGCCTCGACCCGACCGACCGGACCAACCCCAGCACATGATTGGCCCATAACACACATGTGGTTGTATCAGATAAAAAAAAAACCATCATGAAAGTGTCTGTGCATCCGTGACATCCCAAGAGCCAGGACACCTTTGTAAGACACGAGCTCCAGATTTTGTAACAACCCAAGGAACCCACCTGAGCGAGTGCAGGTGGCTAACTCTTATCATTTCTCATATCGGACTGCAACCAGCCTGGGCACTTTTCTTTTTCTTTTTCTTTTTCATTTTTTATGAAGTGCCAGAGTGGCAATACAAAATGTTATAGTAGTAGCTCCAAATTTCAATATTCATCCACATATTGGATAGAAAATATCACATTTGCACATATCACATGTCCATAGTTAAATGTTTTCATCTACAATCTGGTAATTTCATCCAAGATTTTCTTAAATTTAATTTGAAATTTTTTGGCAAAAAATTGTTGCCATTTTTTAGCCAAATTATTTTTTTTAGGTGCAATTTGGCATTGTAATGCCCTTAACAAAACCCTGATTGGAACCCATGTAGTAATCAACACAATGTGAAGAATGAAAAATTGGAGGCTTGTTTGCCAAGCCTCCTCCAAAATTGTATAATTTTGGCAAGTTTTATTTTATATTTTATTCTTGCAATGAACAAGATTTCATTTGTGTCAAAAAGAAAAGAAAAAAATTGAAAAATTCTATATTCAGGGTGGTATATCTTGAAAAATAACTACTCCTAATTATGACCCGTTTTTGAAATTGACCTTCTACGTTCGATAGATGATCTTTATTTGTGAGAGTCATCAGAAAAAGAATGAGGCCTTAAAGAGGGCTACCAAATCTAAACCAACAATGCAAATTTAAATTTTGTTTATTTTTGCAAAAATTTAATTTAATTAAAAAAAAATGCAATTTGATGTGGCACTTCATGATAGTTTTTATTTATTTTATTCCTTAAATGGAAATTGACCGTGTCATCAAAACAATTAACACAACTCCTTGAGGGCTTGGGGAGGAGCAACAATTGCAGGATTGTAGGATTATTTGCTGGATTGGCTATTTGACCAAACACGAACTATTTGCATGAATTATAAGTCACTAAAAGCAAACCTATTGAAATCTAGTCCCATTTCTTTCTTCTTTTTTCTCTTTGTTTTTTGGAAACATTCAACCTTCGAGAGCCACAGCTGGGACATCCCCATTTCTTTTGATGTTTTTGCCATTCTATATTAATGATCTTCAGTTAGCTTCAACATTAGAAAAAATCTGAACCCTGCGGTTGCTAACTTTTCATCCCCCCCTTATTCAAAAAACAATTTTTTTTTCAAAATTTAAAATTAAAAAAAAATTAAATCTAAAGTGGCACTGACGTGGCACTACTGTGCCACATCAACTGCTAACCAAAAAAACAATTTTTTTTTTCAATTTCCTCTATAATTGCACCGTTGCCACTGAAAACTCACGGCCCTCTTGAGGCCTGAAATGTTTGCTAATGATAGCCTTGCCTTGTGCTGAAGTTTTTTGGTGTGTCTGAACCTGCCTGCAGATTGTGTATGTAGAACTTTGTGCTCATCATATTATGGCTGGACCTACAAACAGGATGATGAGATGGGGCTCCCCGATGGGGCTTTTTCGGCACGCTCCTGGCATCTGAATCAAAGCAAAATCATGCAAGTACAGAGTAATGTGAAAGGGGTCAGTGGCAGATCGAGGCAAAAGTGTGTCTTCCTCTGTTCAATACAAGCACGCACACAAACCCCGAGGGGATGAAGGAACAGACCACGGGGTCAGGGGTGGGGCGAGATGGGGCGGGCTCAAAACCCCAACGTAAGCCACGTGGAGACCGACTGGCTTGAACGATCATTTGAATGCAAATTGGAGAGATGTGGTAATTTGACAACAAAAAAAAAGAAGGGGCGGTGTGTGTGTGCACTTAACTTAATTTAGTTATATGAGAAATTGATATTTTTGGTTAAGGGATTGAAACTGACCAGGCACATATAAATTATAACTTATCAACGGACATTCATCGATGTAGCTCACTGTATGTTATGGGATGATAAGCATGAATTTTTTTTCCTTGGAAACAAATGAAACACAATTTCATTGCACAGGGCAAAATACAAAGCCAGCCAGCCACATGATAAGCGTGACTTGAATACAACTGAAGACGGACATTAGATGTTTTTTGGGGGGTCTAGATGGCCGTTTTGGGCCTGTTCCCGGCGCTGTTCCTCCAGCAGTAAAAGAACGTCCGCTGTCAGAATTACTTTTTTTGAAAGAAAAAAAATTAAATTAAAATTTTTAAATTAAAAAAGAAGATGAACAAAAAGAAAAATAATAATTTTGAAAAAAATATTTTTTATATGATGTGGCAATCCCTCTGCCACATCATGCAGCTGCTGCGGCGCAGTTCCAGGCAGTTCCACAGTCTGGGAAGCCTGAGGAACTCGCAACCCTCAACATGGGCTGAAAAACATGTAATGAGCTTTGGATCTGTGCTAACTTGGAGAATCTCCTACAACCCTCCAAATAGCCAGGCTCCTTCAATTGAGATCTGTCCAATGTAGAAGGGATGGACACTTGTATCTCCAATAAGGTAGGAGGCTCTGAAATGGAACGGGCATTAAGAACAGACCCTATAAATGGCTATCAAATGGACATGAGTTGGTTCTGAAATTGACATGTATAGTCATTGAATGAATCAAGGAAAAAAGCATTATCAATTGCAATAACCAATCATTTGCTTTGCTTTCCCCATTTTTCTTTTGAATTGCAAGTGAACCGTTTATAGAAGACTTAGGATCATAAATAGGGACCTATGACCCAACTCGTTTGAAAATTCATAAGTAATTCAAAAATGATTGAAAATATACAAAACCACTTGGGTTAGATTTCTTGTCTATTTCTCTTTGTCTGAAAAATGAGCTAAAAATATTCTCGTCCAATGAAATACACAAAACAGGCAGACCAGCCCTGAGATGTGCCATTTCTGAGCCTCTTACCTTAGTACAACTCACTATGATATACTTCCAACTAATCACAAGTCACAAAACTTGCAAAATCAATAAGTAAGCTATCATTTATCATGACCACTTGCTAATTCCTAGAGAATATATAGCTTGTAGAAGGGTTAGTGACCCCTTCAAATATGGCTTATATGAAGGGGGAAAGTGAAGTTAGAGATCGACATACATTGGATTGATTGCTTATCATCCAAGTAGTGGGGGTTAATTCCTAAATGCCTAAGCCTTTTAAAGTGTATTTTTCCTATGAGAAAAAAAACATGGACTTATAGTTATTCCCCATTAAGTAAATTATTATTATTTTCAAAATCTAACCCTATAGATGTTTAAAGAGTTTGCTTATTAGTGTGTTTCCCAATTTGATTTGAGTGTGAAATTGCATAGGAGCTGTGAGATTATAACAAGAGAAATGTAATTATCCTATTTTTAGTATGTTGTCCTTCCCTACAATATTTGAGAAATTTGCATATAAATTTTTTGGGGATTGGAGGTGACATGAACAACTTTAAATATTGTGTTAGCACACTAAAATGCACTTCTAAAGACCTTGAGTTCAAACAAAGAGTTATCCAATTCATTATACAATCCACCTTGCAATTGTTGAAATGCAATTATTTTTACAAGTAGAGATTGCAAATAACTCCAAATCAACACTTGCATGTTTAAATTTTCAACATTTAAAATCACGAAAATAATTTATTCTTTCCATTGGAACCATTTTCAAAGCAAATGGATATGTACAAGTTTTTAGATTTGAAATGAAGTGAAATTGACAAACTTTGCTCAAAGCCAGGAAATGAAGTAAAGTTGACAAACTGTGCACTTCACTGATGGTACATATATGTGTTTGAGGGCCTTTGAAAAATAAAATATTTACCTTTATCAGTGAAAAATGAAATCTATCCGTAAAGAAAAATTTAACAATCAAAGGATTTAACTACCTACACCAAAATGAGCCTAAAATTTCATATTGACCATGTATGGGTGGTTGGGCATTTAGGGGTTAAGTTAAAAAATATGAATCCCATTAATAAACCCCTAAAGGATTGAGGCATATTTTGAGTAGAAATTGTAGAAAAAACTATCACTTTGTAAAGGGCAATGAGAAAAAAATGATTTTATTTTTATTTTTATTCCCATAATTCAACCATTGACAAATTTGTACTAGACTACTATAGGAATGTGTGAAAAAAATTAGAAAGTTTGACCATATAGATTGAAAGATTGTAATGTTTGAAGTTAGTAGAAAAAATGTTTTTTTTTCAAGCTTAACTGACAAGGCCAATAGACTCTTAACTCCTCCTAGAGTGAGATTTTTACACTATAGATAGTTATTTTTTTGACATTTGTATCTTCTATCTTGTAAGTTACATGCTTGCCCAATTTCAAAACTATGGGAGAAGTTTTGCATATTCTACCTTCAATTGCTTGGGCTACCCTAAAAGTTTAGGGAAGCCAAACTTTTGATCTAGGCCCCCAATTGGAAAAAAATTATTTTACCTTTGAGGGGATACATGTTCCGACACCTTGTATCAAAATTTAGTAAACATGTGACCAAAATTGACTTTGTAGGACCTACCTAATTTTTTTTTGCATACGTTGAATGGACACATACTTGGTCCTTTAAGGTTAACCTTGTAACAACGCAAATGATCTAAAAAAGTCCAGTTGATGACAAAGAATCTTTCTATACAAGTGTAGATGTTCATTTTTGAAATTTGATGTAAAAAGGGAAGGCCTTGCATAATAGTTTGATTTCCAAAGAATATTCTTGGGTTGTTTTTAAGCAAATAGTTCACACAATATCCAAAAATATGATTTCCATAGTGACCAATCTAGTGTTCCAAGGTCAAACCTATCATCTCATGCATGTTTGACATTTCTTAAGACTCCTGGCAACTTCTCCAAACATGTGGTCAAGGTAAAGATGAAGTTAGGAATGATGCAAACCTTTGAATCTTGATTGAAGTCTTTAAAATTCAATGAGAAGACAATAAAAAACTCTTTTATGTGAAATTTTGACATCAAAATTTTATAGTTATTTTTTAACACTTTGTATGAATAAGATTTTATGCTTCTTGTTAGAATTGGGAATTTCAGATACTTTTAATACAATCATGAAATTCATATGATATTTTTGGGTGAAACACCTAAAGAAAATCTTAAGAATTATAAGAAAACTTCAAAATTGCACATATTCTGGAAGAGGTGCTAGTTGCAATATCAGAATTCTATAGTTTATTATCCATGTAAAGATTAGTTCTAAAATAATAAACACAATAGTTGAACATAATACACAAATTGGTTTGGACCTTAATTAATAGGGCTTTAAAATGCAATAAATTGTGTAAATGGTAGTGAAAAGTTAAATTTAAAAAACAAAAAAATAATTTCCTTGGTTTAACTTGAAACAAGTAAACTTATCTCTTAGAGAGTCAAGATTAAATTTGACCAAGAAGTTAAACATAATGCAACTCTAAGTTCAGCTGAGAACTTAAAATGCTTTCCAAGTTAAACTCCCTAGAAGCATATATTAGTATATTATGTAGATGTTGGTAAATATAGAGTTGCACTATGTTCAACTTAGAGGATATTTTCAACAATATTTATATTTCTTTCTCTACAAAAATGGATGTCTAATTAATTTGTGTATTTTCATTCTTTTAAGCTATCAAAATTAAATCAAATATATGAAATTGAGCATTTGGTACCTTATACTAGATATAATTCATTCAAATGCATGTCTTTAGGTCACTAATGTTAAGATTTTTTTATTGAATCAACACAAATACATTCTATTCAACTGTAAACACTTTTATCTATGCTACAACTACAAGTGGGTTATTTATGATGAGGAGTTTGTGACCACCAAAAAGTTTATGTAAGGAGTGACATTGATGGATCCCAAATGATTGGCTAAAATGGCTCTTTAATTTTTCAAATTATTATTTCTCCCCCGTCAAAAAAAACTGGAAGCGCTGGGAGAAAATCCAACTTTATTATGAACCATGTTCATAGTGTTTGTGCAAAAGATGGACATAGGAGCTTATGAGTGAATAGACTGTAATATTGTAGCAATAGTATTTATGTTAATTCTGATACAATTGTTTATTATAATAAGGTTGTCATAGAAAATGGATAATTTTAATGCTCACACCCAACTCATATTTGATCCACTTTGGCCAATGTCTCAAATTTTTTTCTCTACCCCCCTACAAATTGACACTCTACTGGAATATTCAAAATTATAACATAACTCATTGTATACCAAGGAAGATGGGTAGCCCCCCCCCCCCCCCCTTCCAAATGTTGAGGATTCATGAATGTAGGGAAATCCTTAATGTGATGTAAGGAAGTTAAGCTACTTCATGTTTTGAAGGAACATTCTTTCCTTAACACCTAAACTCTCTTCAAAACATAACTTCCTAAAATTGGCAAAATATGTAATGATCAAGCCAAAAAAATTGAGAAGATTAGAAATCAGTAGAAACTTTGTAAATGATTGTAAGGCGCACAAACAAGTTAATGGCATAATTGATAACATTGAACTTATTCATCTAAGATTGTTAACCCATAAGACTAGATCCATTACAAAATGGTCAAATATCATGTTTGATCTAAATTTAATCTTTTAAATTGTATTCAAATATTAATCTTTTACTTTTAGCATGTGATATTATGAATTATCTATCATTGTAAGAAATTCAATTTGTTTTGTAAAAAATTGTCATTGTTATAATTTTGTGGCAATAAATGAATTAGTAAATATTGCACAAAAAAATCCAACTAGTTTGAATAAATTTTCATGATGTACAAGTAGCAATTAAGATTGGTGTGAAGAACTATTAGTTAGTTATTTTATATTTTACACCCAAAACACCCTTGCCAATGACCTTCAAGTCAAATGCTATGATCAATCTAAAATTATATTTTTATATAATGTATATATAATTTATTTTATATTTTGTATTTAAAAAATACATATTTTTTATTTAGATTGGTTTAAATCAAATCTAAAAAATGGTTATTTTGAAGCTATAATCAAGGTTGACCAAGGTGCATTCATTCTTGGGATGCGCAGACCTTTGGGGGAGAAAGTATGGGACAACTTGCTTCTAGTAAATTTTAGCCAATCATTATTTTGATGAATAAGAAAAAACTCGAATTTCTATAATTAAAATATGTGTTTTTTATTTATGTTCCAAATTAATGTCTTCTAAATTGATTTAATGAAGATTAAAATAACTTTTTTTGAATTCTATGTAGAGGATTTCTAATCACAATATCTATAATGTTTTTTTTTCTTAATGACAATCAAATAACTTTTCTAAGGCATGTTCTTTACACGAAAAATAAATAAAAATTAAAGTTTTGTATCATAAAAATTGAGCATTTAGAATAATGTGATTATTTAGTTGCATGCTTTAAATTTTTAATTAAATTTCCATATTTTTCTTCCATATCTCCAAAACCTTGTGAAAAAAGTGGTCTATGTTTTTTCCCACATAGCAATGTAACCACAAATAGACAACAAACAAAAGACTTGCATAAAGACCAATTTTCAACTTTAGTTAGCCATTTGAGCCAATTCTAGCTTAGGCCAACAAATGGGTTAATTTCTTTGAATAATTGGAGTTCTATCATGGACCAAGTGTCATGTTTTATAGTTTACCCCTTTTGCAATGATAGTCCTTAACATTATTGATCAACATTGGAGTCCCATAATGTTGCGTTCCTTTTTGTTCCCTCCAAAGCAAGAGCCACCAATGTTGCAACTTTCCAACCAACCATGACTCTTTGCAACTTCCTAATAAGCCAATGACACTAGTTCAAGAAGAACCTTTAGTTAATTCATTGTTAACCAATACCTTTGAAAAAATCCCTGGTTGGATTGTGAAAATGGAGATTCCAAAACTAGACAAAAAAATTGGTAGGACTAGCAACCAACCATGTGAAAAATAAAAAGTGGATATGTAGCCAAAGACTGCTTTCATAAAATTGTCAAGTTTTAGCCGCTTACCATTTCAAATCTAAGGCTAATACTTGAGTTGTTGAAGGCGGGTATGTTCTTAGACAAGGCGAGTATCGCTCTAGGTATGGCCTTTAAAGGGCTTGGAGTGCTTGACAAGGTTGGGGCGAGTATCACTTTAGGGGCGGTTGTGGTGGCTAGCCCTTGCTCTGCCATCCATGTATGCACAATGTAATGAAATTTGGAGTTTAGTTCAAAACAAGCATGTTTTTGAAAGGGGAGGATTGTAGCCTTTGCAACTTTGAAGTTGAAGGAAAGTAGACGATGAGAATTTGATACTGGAAGAAATAAACTAGGAGATTTTTGTAAGAAGAGGATGCAATTGGTGCCCTTGGAAAAGAAAATCCCAACTCCTTCTACAAAAAGGAGGCAAATTACTTAGTACAACTCTAAAAACTTTTCAAATGCAAAGACTAGTGTTGCAACTTCCCAGTCAATCAATGACTATCTACAAATTAAACTAAATTCACTCCCATAAGGTTCCAGAGAGGGATTATTCCAATCTTGAAGAGGGAATGATTTAAAGCATCTCCAAAACAAACAACACATTGGTGTGGCAGTTTCTCTAACTTGTTGTGTCCCTGCAATGATGAAAGTCTTGCCTCTATATTAGGCCTCCACCAACCCCAGGGAGATCACTTAGAGGGTCTATTAGGAACTACGTGCGTTAAGATTTTAGACCCCCTATCTTATGTTCTAAAATTTAAATAAAAATAAAAATAAAAAATATGAGTAGATTTTACTACTTTAAAAGTTTATGTTTTGAATTATTGATAATTTTATTTGTTAATTATAATTAGTTACTAATTTTTGAAATAAAAAGATACACTGCAAAGCTGAAAATAACTTTCACACCCCTATTTTATATAAGAAAAAATTGTATAAAAAATACACAAAAAATTCCCAAAATAAATCTCTATTGAGAATTCCTATTCCTTGAATATTGATGCAATGGTCGTCTAAATGCATTCTCTATAAATATTTGAGTTGAAAAACATGCCATTTTAGTTCATTTTTCAACGTTCTCTAGAAATCATTTAGTATGGTATTTGAATTGGGAGTTTTGGGCAATAGAAACCTATAGCATTTATTAAACAATACTCAAAATTATAGGTCGAAATCAAAGTTCATTAAAAAGTAAATAGGGGGGCAAAAAATCACTTGAACACAGGTGATTAGTTATAGATACACTAAGTGATCTCCCCGAGCCACCAACAGATTGCAAAATCACAAATTCCAATGCGACAATCCTAAGTTCCAATATGCGAGGTCACAATTAACATGGATTTTGGGTGACATAGCAAAGGCGGGAGTCATAGAATAGGACCAGAGCAGCAAGAGATCCCCACAAAGCAACAAACTAGAAACTCTTTTTATTTCATCATTAGCATAACGCAAGTCAAACGTGAGGGCCACTATAGATTGAAGTGTGGAGACAGAAATTTCAAGCACCCTTGCATGAAAAATCTAGAAAGTCTCTAAGAAAATCGACCGACCTAAACTCTTTGCCGGGCCAATACTATGCTCAACCCAATGGAGAATATTGCCCATTACAAAAAAATTCAGCCCTGGATAAGGCTGTTTAGAAAGCTTTTTCGGCACCCCCTGCAGTGCAGTTACAGATTTTTTTTTTTTTTTAATTTAAATTTTTAAATTTTTTTTGTAAATTAAAAAAATTAATAAATATTAATAAATATTAATTTCTTTTTTAAAATTCTCCATTCTGACGTGGCACTAGTAGTTCCACGTCAGATTCCCCCCCCCAAAAAAATTAAAAAAAACAAAAACAAAAACAAAAAACATTTTTTTCCCTAATTGCACCACAGCCCTGCAAAACTCGCGGCCTTTCTGAGGGCTGAATTTTTTTGTAATGATAGAGTATTGTCATTGTGGGCTAAGCTCCAATCCCTGCCAAAAGCCATATAGTGGGCTCGTGCGGGTGTGCTTTGCAATGAGGCAACAACTTCCCCACTACATTCCACTCAATAGCCTCGATGCTAAGCCAAATTCCTTGAAATTAGCTTAATATTACTTCCATAGAGCTGGGATGGCAATGCTCTTAGGTTGGTTAACACTGTAATGCGGGATGTGTGACCCTGGAAATCATACATTGTGTAACCATGAGAGTCATCGGAATTTTAAAAAATCCAAAAATACTCATTAAAAGTCAAGCTACTGTAGATGTTCTCCACTTTCCACAAAAAAATTCCAAGGATGAATATTTGTAATTCTGTCCTAGAATGGAGAATTCATCGGACACTTATTGTCCCCGGCATCCTTCCTGGGTTAATACTGTTATGTCGGTTCTTCTTCGTCTGTGTCAAACTAAGAAATGGATGTATTTCCCCGGGCCTACTGCAATGAAATTTTCCGTTCCATTTTGTTTATAAAAAAACACAAACCAGAACTGGAAAAAAATATATAAACAAATAAAAATAAAAATAAAGAAATCCTTGCTGACAGCCAGTTCCTGTAGGTAATATATGGTGACTGCAGTGAGCAAGTGACCGAACATTGAAGGGTAGGGGTTGGTAATTAGTGTCCTAAACTACAAATACCCCTTCGATAATAGAGCCCTCCGCCCTGCAAATACCCTTGATAATAGAGCGCTCCGCCCTGTAGACTGTAGTTCAGTTATGCAGTTTTGTTTGTTTGCAGCTAAATTTAGCGGGCGACTGATCGTGTACCCAAAAGGAACGGAAAGGGGAGGCTGGGATTCAAAAGCTGACGGACTGCCCCCCCCTGTTCCCCTGCGCACTGGGAACGTCTTTTTGTCCCCCTAACTCGACCAGCCTACTCCAGTTGACCATTGGAAAGGGCCCCCGCCGTGATGTTCCCCACTGGATTGGATTAACTGGAGTTAAGGGTCAACCAGACGGACTAAGGTAGTATGCTCTAAAAGCGCTCATGTTCTAAAAGCGATCATGACACAGAGGTACATTTTGCTTTCTTCAATGTACGAACTGGGTACATTTCAGAAGGTGGTCGCTTTTAGAAACCACTGTGTTTGAACTTCAAAAATTCATAACTAATGCTACAAAGGTCTGAAAAATATGAAACGACTTGGGTTAGATGCCAATTCCATTTTTCTTCCTATATAAATTTACTGAATTCTTTTTCAATAAGTTTAACTTCCCTGAAAAAGCGATCTGCTCTTAAATGGTCGCTTTAAGAGCATACTACCTTAACTGAAAGGCCAGGGATTGTTTTTTACCCCTGTAGTATTGCCACGTGTTTTTACCCATGCAAATTTTTTTGATTTGCCGCGTAGGATAAAATTTTCAAATTTTGAATTCATATAGGCAAGAAGAAATACAAAATTTAAGTGGCACAAAATAGGGGGCAATTTTTACATTTACCTTTGATGGGGGCAATACATGGGTCCATCCTCTAGCTAGGGAGAATTTCAAGAAAATCGGATCAAGTTATGAAATGTCAAAATGTCAAAATGAAATTATTTCGACATCCAAGTGCCAAATTAGACTTGAACGTATCACGTATGGTACTTGTTGTAATTTCAAATAGTATGGTCTTGATAAATTAATGTAATATTCACTACAATAGATCACCTCATTTTAAATGTTGTAGGGTAGTTTGATTTATGTGCAAGTAGAATGAGTAAACGGACAATTAGGGTCTGTTTCCATTGGGGGCCCATAACTCTTGGAACTGGAGTTCTTTTGAAAGGAACTTAGACACTCTAACTCGGCCTAGATGCTCCGCTACGGGTTCCCATTGGATGTGGATGAATAAGTGTATCCAAACTTGCTAATATATTAGCATGCAATAGGATTTAGGTGAACTTGCTAGTCCACTAGTTGCTTGTAACTTGCTCAGTCATTCGCTTTATTCATAGCAGGGCTAGGGCCTTTATGCCCGAGTCTTTTGCGTGGCTCCTAATCTAGAAAGCTCTCCATATATTTCCTTTTCTCCAAATTTATCCTTCTCCAACTCAACGTCCAAGTCCTCCACCTTTGTTTTCTCAAAATTCAAGCACTAGAGGCTGGAGGGGATGCTAGAGGTACACTTGGAGTTTGAATCCCACTGAAAATCCACAAAGAGCGTTTAGATCAAAAGATCCAGTCGCTTGATGGAAACACGCTCTTATAGCTTAGTTATGGTGCATTATGATTGGTCTATAAGAGTTTCAATTTTGCAACAAAACCTTTATTGGAAATAGGACAACCTATGTGATTAATATTGGACAAATAGAATCTTCACCTAGAAAAATTCATGGTAGTTTTATTTTGGAAAATAAAATTGTAAAAATTTATAGAATCCTTCTGAAATTTTGTTTTCATACACAAGGAAATTTTTCCATTCAACTTACCTGCTTTTCAGATATGCTAAATTGCTTAAGTGGTCGAAAATGGGTGATCTACCTTAATAGGATTAATTAGTGTAGCTTCCAAATTCTCTTTGTACAATGGGGAGTTGTCTAGTGTAGTGCAATGAACAAGCGTTCTTTAGGAAGGGGATTATTTTTCCATTGCTTATGTAATAGATGTAAAAATTTGCCTCCTGATTTTGTGGTTTGTGAATTTTGTTTTTTGTAACTGCCTCTTTGATTCCAAGCATTTATAAAATAAAAATTAGGGTCTTTGATCATGGGCAATTATAAAAACCAAAATTAGAGGTCGTTGATTTCAAACATGAATTTTAAAGTTCAAAATTTGATAATCCACAATAAATAACAAGGACTTGTGTATTAGGACAAGGTCAAAAAAATTAAAGAGATATTCTAACATTGATTCTTCCAATGTAGGTGTTTGCAAGAAACATTGGTACTTAATTATACAATATGTAGCGTGATAGATTTGTCATCTGTTATGACTTTTAAAGCATGAAATCAGAAATCCAATGAACTTAAATTTTTTTTATTGGAGATAAATGCTTCAATTGTAATCATATCCCTTAATTTTCAAAAAATTAAAAACTTAATTTTAAAATCCATTTTGCTAATTTGTCACACTTTCATGTTTAGGAATTTTTAGTATTATTGGGTACCCAAAATTAAATGATCTAGAGCTAAAATTTTATAGTCTATTTCTACAATAGGCAGAAATGTTCTTGCCAAGTGGTGTCAAAAAATAGATTATTTTATGTCCTCCATGTTTGTGCAAATAGGGTTCCTTGAAACATTGAAGATGGTTTCAAATACATTCTTTGGATAAAATCTAATCACCATCAAGTCCTCACAAATGGCTAATTTCTAGTTTACTTGTAAAAAATTTCTTTCTTTCTTTTTACAAGTTAAAATATCAAAATACCTATTTTTTTGAGATTTTTCACTTTTCTAATTTTCCTACTTAGAGAATCAAATTTTCTATGCTTTTTTAAATCTTGAAATTACAATCTTCTTAAAAGTATATACATTGTTCATATTTTTATATTTTAAATAAATTATAATTTTAAAGAGTCCAAAAAAAATATGAAAACAATCAAAATGGTACAAAACCAATCAATCATTCTTACAATTGCCTACGTATTTCTGTATAGATTTTTTTGGAAGAAGATGTGATGTTAGAGGGTATGAAAGATACTCTAGACCACGATAGGCTAGATGCACCTATATTAAGTAAAATTTCTATCGCACGAAATCATGTCTACACTTGGGGGGTGCACTTAGTTCTACTACAACAAACCACGTGCGAACAAGTGGTTTCTAATAAATTATAATTTCAACATAAAAATTTGAGCATTATTTAACCCCTAAAGCCCCGAGGCCTTTTCTCCATCAAAACACACTCAAAACTGCCACTTCTATTGCAAAGAGCAAAAAACTATAAAAAAATTGTTATTTTTTGCATATCTAACCGTAGGATCTTATACTAGACTAGTATGAGAATGTGTGCAAGAAATTGCAGAAACTTTGACCAAATAGATTGCAAGATATTTGCATTCAAAGTGAAGAAAACATGTTTTTTTGCACCTTGCTTGACTAGATTTTTGGGCTTTAACTTAAATTTTTTGTATTGCTGATTTTGATTTTCTAAGTTTATATGTTGAATACTTCAATTGAGAATCTAGGGAAAAAAATTCAAGAAAAAAACACTAAATTTTTACTCATTAAAAAATCGTTAAGTAGAAGTAGGTTCAAGATTGAAGGAACAACTAAATCGTTAATAGCTCTAAGACAAAATTGAAATACCATAATCCCAACGGTGAGATTGTTCTAGCAAGCAAATTCAACCTTGTCTAACAATTTTTTTCTGAAAATTGTAAAAATTGCATTCAAAAATGAATCCTAAAAGTTATTTTTTCAAGAAGATGCTTAGATTGCCCGAAAAACTAAGATTGTCCATAACTTTTTCATTATTAGTCCAAATAAAATGAATCAAAGCTTCAAACGTAGACAAAAAGACATAGATTTTGAAAAAAAATATTTAAGAAATTTATTTTGACTTTCTGTGATTTTTTTGTGCTGCCCGCCAAACTCTATTTTTGGCATAATTTTTTTTCTCAGGCAGCAATTGAAATAAAAATTATATATCCACAAAGCTCTCGCAGAACCGCACAACCTCAAAAAATCCCAAGAAATTTCTCTACAAATTGAGGTCACAGGAACCTACCCAGACCCAAATTGTCCCCCGAGGGGACAAACGGGCTTTAGGGGTTAATGAAATTGTCGTTAACATTTTAAAGTCTTTCTACCATGAGTACAAACTTGGATTGCAATCACTATGGATATGATCTAGAAAAAGACATGTAGACATGACAGACTTGACTATTAGTGAATTTTCTTACAATTGTTTTCCTAGTCAACATAGCTTAAGTTTCCACTAGTCAATTTCATATATTGAGGTAGATTGAGCTCCAAATTTTATTTTATTTTTTGACACACATACTCCAAATTTTTACTGTGACTGTTAGTAGAGCAAGAATTTTAGAGACTTATACAATAATCTGCATCAGTCATTGTTGTGCAATATAGCACAACCTCTCTAAAGTTATAAGGCTAGAACTAGCCTGAATATCTATACTTTAAATGGGGTTGTTTGTTTTGTTTTATTTGTTTGTTAGTTGTTACGGTGAGATTTCTTGGCCCTTGCATCCCTAGTTTTGTTCTTGGTACCATTGGAAAGCTTTCTACAAGGAGGAGTGCACAAACTTTGTTTTGTGGTGTTGGTTGACTCATGATTGAAAAGGTATTGAAAGTCAAAGCTTTTATGAATTATAAAATTACAAAATTACTTTTATTTTTATTTTATTATATTGTAGCAATGGCTCAAGGCACATGGCTAGGGAGGATTGATTTCCTTATTGCTCCTTATCCTTGAAAAAAACAAAAAAATTTATTTTGTTTGCCACCCGCATTAAAAATTCTAAACTCTTGTTTGCAATCAAAGGTCCCAAATTAGCTAGAAAAGGTGAAGAAATACAAAATTTATGTGGCAAAAAATAAAGGGCAATTTTTTACATTTATCCTTGGCTGGGGAAATAAAAGGGTCAACCTTCTTTGACCCATGGTTCATTGTAATTATATTAGAGAGATTATTACATTAGGGAGGACGATTGCATTAATGACTTTCATATTGTGGCCTAGCCCTCTAGGATGTCCGGGGTGGACTACCCCCCTTGCTTGTCAATCCCAAGAAAAAATGCTAAATTTTTTTATTTTCCACTCATGATAAAATTTGGAAATTTTGAATTCATATTTGAAATCAAAGGCCCCAAATGAACTAGGAGTAGTGTAGAAGATAACTATTAATCAAGTACAAAATAGGTGTCTTTTTTTTACACACTCCCTTGGAATGACTTTAGGAGATGAGCAAGGGATCAATTCACCCCGGTCCAGCCCCGAGGAAGACGGATCGGGGTGAACCAACCCCCTCTCGTCCCACCTAAGTCACTCTAGGGGTGCATGTAAAAAAAAAGACCCCCTATTTTGTGCTTGATTAATGGTTATCTTCTATACCTCTCCTAGTTGATTTGGGGCCTCTGATTGCAAATATAAATTCAAAATTTGCAAATTTCATCATGTGTGGCAAATAAAAAAATTCAGTGTTTTTCCTTGGAGACGATCTAAAGGGGGTGAGTTCAGCCCAACCCCAAGACGGGACCGGGCAATCAATATTACCTTAGAGGGGTTATTACTTTAGAGAGTATTACTCCGGAGTTATGATCCTGTACTATGAGAAGTGACGCAGGCCGGAAGCCCGAAATGCTGAGCCGGATGCCTCCCTAAACACGGAAAGCCGACTAATTTAGACGGAGGGGCAGGATTCTTCCAGACGAGATGCCACGCATCTAAGCTTAGACAGAGGCACATGTCGGTCGCTGCAACTGCTGCCGCGGCTGCAACCGTGCAACCGAGCAACCGATCGCGAGCAACCGTGCAACGCAACGCAACGCAAAGCAACGGAGGGAGGCCGGGGCGCCCGGGATTCAGTGCAAGTGAGCGAGCACATGCCGGCTTTGCAAGAGCGCGCCGGGCCGAACCGAACCGAACCAAGCTGCCCGCCTGGTTCCCGACTTCCCGTGCAAGCAGATCCCCCCGACCCTGCGCGGCTCGATCGGCTTGGACGGTCCAGAATCCGACCCTCTTCCGTCCATCAGTCGCCGCGGATGGACGCTTGGCAAATTTGGCACAGACTTCGGTTGGGACGGATCCATTCTTGCAGTGGCAAGCGTCGTCCGTCCGGAGGTCCGCACCTTGCTTGCTGCTGGATTCGCTTCCATCATTTGCAGGCACCAGTGAGCTGATTTGTGCTTTATGCTTCTAGTAATAATCAGAAGAACGTACTTAGCTTAAATTTAAACCTTGCTGCTCAAATCCGGCCCTGGACTTCGCTGGCTCTCGTCGCACTCGGGAATGATTGATTGATTGATCAGTCCACCCGGCCGGTGAAGGGACCGGACCTGTGGTGCGTTTCTAGATGAGGCGGTTCAAGTGTTCCGACCTTCAGAATGTCGTTCACTTGCAGTGCTGGCATGATCTGAACCCCAATTTAGTGCAATGGTGGTATGCAGTCGCAGTTTGGGTATGTGCATGGTGTTGATTTGGAAGTAATTTGGTAGTAATTTGGTGTGAATCGGATTCCTGAGCCAGATGCAACCCTGTGATTCTGAGCTGTTTGGTCAGGTTTCACCGGGATGCTCCAGTGGACGGAGAATTGGAAGCTCATGAAATTTGCAGGCCTGAGGAATTGAGGGAAAATCGACGGTGAAATAAGTGGACCCGTGTAAGTTACATGGAATGACTAACTGAATTCTGAAACTGTCACTCACGACACCGATTTTTATTTCTATGAGTGCGAATCAGTAGTTCACTACAAATACAGTAAGCTTTCGACCTGCACTAATTTAGAAATAGTGTGACTTGGGTGCATCTGTACCCGGCACATGGACTAATCACAGGTTAAATAAGGACATTAGGAAGGTGGATCGGAAATGGGGCACCAAGTTCTGATGCTCCTAGACGAACCACCGTACTTGACTACTCGATAAGCGAGCAAATCAAATCAATTTTCAATGAATAATCTAATCGTAGTATAAGCTTACTGTACATGTATGTAGAGGCCAGATCTCAATTACGGGAAAATGAAGAATACCTGTAACTTAATTGCCGGTGAAGTTCAAAAACCTCAGTCCCCAAACTCTGGCTTGAAACGCATTTCTGTATTTTATTTTATTTTCAGAAGAGGTCCTGTAGATATTTTGTAAAATTTTGCAGATTTTTGGCAGGAATAATTAGGATAGTTACTGTGTGATTTGAACCAGAGGACTGATGGATAATCTGCCGAAGTTACTCCGTCAGTTGTCAGGAGCCGTTTTGACCCTTGGCTTGGCCTTTCGCTTGCTTACGTTAATATCCTCACTTGTCCAGAAGATGAACTACCGGTACCTTATTTTTATGTAACTTAATTGTGATTTGGGCACGTTTATTTTTATAAATTTACACACAAAATCATTTTCTTCTAAATTATGGTCCCGTGTTGCAATCCAGAGCATTGGTTGGAAGTGCACGCAAAACCTTTCTATTCTTACCCAAAAAATTTCCAGCAATGCGGGTTGTATGTTTGACAAGTGTCTTACAATCAATGGCAGTGTGACTAGTGTGCAAGATATTTTAGAATATCATTTTAGAGAATAGGATATTAAATAGACATACGACAACCCTTCATTATACAAAAAATTTGAAGCCTTCAAATTGTTGTAATACTTCAATTTTTTTAATTTCTGAGATTTAAATTCAAAATAGGCATAAATCTGATGTGAATAAATTTGTACCGGTATTTTCCGGTTTACAGGGGGGGAAACTCACACATGTGAATCTATTAATCATGCTGGTGGGCCTTCAACAACAAATAACCTGGCTGCAAAATTAAAAAAATTCCATATTATTTTTCTTGGAAAAATAACCGGGATGCCTCTTTCTTCTTGCAATAGAAAGGGTTCAGTTTCTGACAGAAAACTAAAATTAAAATAATTATTAAGACCAGCCACCACCACCATGATTTGTTTTTCCCTCATTCTCATTCTCTTTACAAGTTTAGGAGAACTCACGCCTCATTACTTGAGCAAAATGTAAAACATTCCCCTATTTTGTGGTTCATTTTCCAGTCTTTGATTCCCACTATAGATTTCATCTTTCCCAAATTTTATGCTCAATGATGAATAATGAGTTCTGGCATTTTTCCAGACGTGAATAAAAAAAACCAAATGAGGGGTCAATTCTCTCTAAGTAAACCCTTTTTTACATGGTTTGTAGGCACTGTAGGACCTCCAGCCTTCAGCTCTTCAAAAGTTGGACTTTTCAAATCCTAAACCAATGTTCACAGAAACTGGCTAAAATTTACTTCATGGCTACTTAAAATTTTCAGTGGCTAAATGTACACTGGAGAAAATCCTTGAAAAAATTAGATAGTAGCCAAGACTACAACATCCAATAGAATTTGATAGTCAATTTTGCAACTTCCTCCACATTAGAATTAGCATGTATTTAGTCAGTTT
The DNA here is from genome assembly GCA_951230915.1 of Antitrichia curtipendula. NCBI lineage: Eukaryota > Viridiplantae > Streptophyta > Bryopsida > Hypnales > Leucodontaceae > Antitrichia > Antitrichia curtipendula. The sequence goes on from OX579640.1 coordinate 7,203,444, forward strand.
TATGTTATAGTACTTCCAATAATCCTGCAAAATCCTTTCTTTCCTATTTTTTTTAATACTACTCACTCTCAAGGAAGCCAAAGCCAAAGTTGATGCCTGTTTCTGTTGAAGGTAGCATATTGCACTAGATTCCATTACCTAGTTTTGGTATCACTGCCCTAGACCCGAGCTTGCTTTCTTGCATGTACGTCACGCCAAGATTCCAGAGCCTCTCTGCCCTTGGGCAGCCCTCCAGTTCCGGTGCACAATGGAAACGGGCTCTGGCACTGTACCTTCACTTCTGTACTGTAGTTTCAAGTCCCTCCCCGCCTTCGAACGGACCGAAAGCCCAGTGTTTTAGATTTTTCAGTTTTCCCACAGGCTCGATCGCCGGAAGCATTTTGCCATTGGCCGGAGCTGGAATCTTGCCCTAAACCGCATGGTGGATGGATCGAAGCCTGAAATTACTTTAGATAATTGCTTCCCCCCGGGGGGGAATCTTCCCCGTCCGCCTGCAAGTGGCGCCAGCTGCTTGCTAAACATATCTCTGTTCTCATTCGGGCGCCTATGTTTAGCTGGGAGCAATCAGTGGGTACCCGTCGACAGCACGAAACAGTGTTTCACTTATGCTAACTAAGTAGACCCCCTCCGGCTACAGACAGACAGACAGACGGACGTCTTGAGAGGACTGAACAGAGAAAGCTAGCAAGGATGCCTTGATTTAGATCCCGTAATAACTACTCCCCTGCCTTATTATTTTTATATACCGAATGGCAGAGGAAATCAGTCCCCACGTGAACACTCCTTTGTCCCCTGGGCCTTCAATGGAGCTTGCCACAAATACGCACTGGTGATGCAGGGGGACCCTGATTTTTCAATGCATTTGCCAAGTTCCAACTCCCCTCCCCCTCTCCCGTTTTGCTACGTCCGTTCCTGCTGAGTGGACGGAGCCTTCCAGAATCCAGACGTCATTCGTGGTGACGGAAGCGACAGAACCAGGGTCCGGGAGGAAACTGTTGCACTTCACCAGAGCATCGACACGACACTCACCTGCTTCCCAACGCAGCCGGGGTGACAGCAGCGGGAGACGGAGCTCTCGTGGACTGGTGCTGTGAATCGACTCCCACCGTCGCCACGGCATGGACATCACCAAAAAAACACTCCGGGCTCTTCAGCTTATGGATCCCCGTGTTTGATCAAATTCTTTCAGACACCTTTTGGTCATGTGGCACCTGATCAGATCTAGAACTTTCCAGGGGGAAAATGGTGAATTTCATTAAAATGGCGGCATTCCAGAACTTTGGCGGTTTTACATCTATACTTGTCTTAGATGTTCAGACCAATTGTTCTGAAAGTGACGGATTTCATATGCCATTTTAATGGAATTCGCTATAAAGGTAGGAAATGGAGAAAAAATATAAACCTGATTTTAAAGGGTTTGGGTCTTTTACCGAGCCGGTTGTGCAGGACATGGTGGGGATGGGGATGCCTCATTGAAAATCACCTCAATTCGAGCCTATTGTAATGGCTTCTAGAGTGGGTTGGAGGCTGATAGACAACGGCGATTTTCTTACACATAAGTTATCATAGGAGCACCCCAAACTAGTAGTGTACCCAAAGGCGTCACTTTTTAGGTAAGGCAATGATTCTAGAACCTAAATGTAGGTAGACTATAGATAGCTTATCATTTTGGTCAACAAACAATAAGCTATATGTGGTCTACCTAGATTTAAGTTCTAAAATGACTACCATGTGTAGAAAGTGACGCCATTGGGTACATTGTTGGTTTTGGGTGCTCCCACCTCAAGAGGTTGTAGAATTGACTATGCTCTAAAAGTGTCATGTACCGCAAAGGTGCATTTTTCTTTCTTCAATGCACCATCAATGTACCAATAACATACATACGAGGAGGTTGACACTTTTAATGACTACTGCGGTTCTATCTCCAAAAATTTGTAAATAATTCCACTACAGTCCAAAAAAATATGAAATAGCTTTGGTTAGATTTCAATTCCATTTTTCAATGAGTTTAGCTTCCTCTTAATTGAAGAACGCTTTCTAGACCTCCTACCTTTGAGCCTACCTTACATGCCCACTTGGGGTGGTGTTACCCCGTTGTTGATCCTCCTCTACTACTCTTCTACTAACCACCACCACCCTCTCCTCCCGCCTTCAAAGTGAAGAGTAAGGACCTCGCCCAACCAACCTTGTATTCAAATTTCTAAAATAATGCCTGTAACTTCTTAACAAGGTGTCAAATTGCTACAAAAATTCCTATTTTCATGAAGTTCTCACAATCTCACAAAATTACATCTTTTAGAAATTTGTGAGGAAAATTGAGATTATAGGAGGTTATTCAAACTCCATTTTATCTCCTTGAGGGGACAATAGAACTTTAGGGGGGTAAAGAGTAATTAGTGCACTCCAATGGTTTTGCAAGCAAAAACATTGTTGCTATGAGCCTAAGGATTCAAACTGAGTATTGCTACTATAGGTTGGATAAATGGGCATGCCGAAAGAGCTTGGACAGGCTCTAAAGGAGGCACCTCTAGGCGGCACCCCTCCCCCCTTCCCAGCGGTCTTGCCATGCATGTTCATTGAAGTAATAGAAAACTTGCATAATAAAAAAACACTCTATTGCATTCATGATACCACCCCCATCAACATTTTCACTTTGTTCATTATTTTCATAATATTGGCTTTAAATTTTATGCCAAGATTTTAAATAATTCAAAATTTGGTCACTACAAAAAGTACATTAGGCCTTGATAATGCTTGTTTACAACATCTAATGTGAGGAGTTAGTCCTTTTTCATTTTGTTTTGGACCTTGTGGTGGAATCTCCACAAAGATCAATCCCATCTTCGACCCAATATGGGAGCAAGGTTGGTGATTCTCTAAGAACATTGTCAGTGGGACTATTAATGGCAAAGTCATTTTAGGGTGGGTGAGAATTTCTTGCTATGAATTACAATGTAACAATGTAACAAAAAGATGCATCATGTCCATTTCTTCCCCTCTCTCTATTTGAAAAATTGAGAGCCATTTATTTATTTATTTTTAAATCCTCCCACTCCTGATGTCATTCATATGGAAAAACAACTTTGGATATGGATATGGATATGGATATGGATATGGATATGGATATGGATATGGATATGGATATGGATATGGATATGGATATGGATATGGATATGGATATGGTACAGATATGGATATGGATACAATATAGATGTGGTATAGATGTAGTTACAATATGGATGCATATATGGATATGGATACGGATAAGGATATGAAATATGGGATATATCTCATATCAAATGCCACCCTCACCCCTACCTAAAAATTACAAAGGGGTGGGATGGGGAGGTACAAAAAAAATTAATTTAATTTAAAAAAAATTGAGCTCACAAGGGGGGGTATGAAAAAAATTAATTTAATTTAAATTCCTTTTTGAGCTCACTGGGGGGATACAAAAAAATAAATTTAAATTATTTTATTTTTGAGCTCATTGTGACAATTTGTCACAAAGACAATGAGCTCAAAAGATGCAGTAACTGCACATTACAATGTAGTCCAATGTCATCGAGGTCAACACCATTATCCATTTTTGAAAGCTAGTAGGCTCCCAACATGCACTTTTGAGGTCAATACTTTTGACATGGTTCGGAGAGCCTACAATACAATGTGGTATCTATAAGAGCGTCCCCATGGCCCCCACGGCAAGTATGGACGCTAAGTGGAGTCTTGGCAACTTGTGTCTTCCACTTGCGCTCCACGGTAGTATAAGAGGGGGAATTAACAACAAGGGCCCAAACCGCAACTTCGCTCAATCTTCCTCCACATATACCTTTGTATCTCCCAATGTACACTTCCTCGCCTCCCAATGTTCAACATCCAGACCTACCTTTAATAACTGCCTCAAAAAGACAAAAAAACCACATATTGAGCTACTCTTATGATTCTTCATTAGGTGTCCGCTCATCAAATTTGGCCGTGGCTGGACACTTTTTTTTCCTCATGTGCTTGCCATGGGGCACTTCACTTACCCTGGCTCAATAGCTCACCGAGTCTGCGCCATTCTTGAGCTACGATGCGGATGTTCTAAAACTCTCTGTTGCATCACTTCATACAACTACCTTGAACCAATTTGCAAGGAAACCTTGGTGCAAAACTTAATTTTTTATTCTCTTTTTTGGTACAAATTGAATTGGTCTCCAATATACTATTGTAGGACGGCAATGCCAAGTTTTGCTTGAGGACCAATGTATTTTGATCTATTGGTGATATACCCCCCCAAAAAACATGTCTCATGCCTCAGTGACAAGAATATAGGAAATTGTGGTTTCTTTTTACTATATTTCGTCATTTCCATTTGCCAAGTGAGGGGTGGGGGTTCGTCAAACCTTTCTTATTATAGTAAAAACATAATGTAAACTAATACAAATTCATGTCTTTACCTTCATCATATAGAGGATCGCCACATGAACTAAGGGTCAGCTTACATGTGAGCCTGGTGGGCAAGAAAAGCAACAAGAAGACAAGAACAGTGACACCGATGATCGGTAAACGCGGAAGGAGGAGAGGCAGTTCTACCGAGATCGGTGTAGGAAACACTATAGAAGAAGCATAAAAGTGCTTTCTCTATTTCGACCCTGTTGATTCCTCCCACCTACCGATACATGTAAGGAGGCCCTAAGGTAGGGTGCTCTAAAAGCAACCACTAATACAAAAAGACACATTTTGTTTTCTTCATTATACCAGTAATGTACATTCCAGGAGGTGGTCGCCTTCAGTAACCACTACGTTGCAACTTCAAAAATTCGTCACTAATTCCACAAAGGTCCAAAAAACATGAAACGACTTGGGTTCGAAGCCAAATCCATTTCTCTTCCTATGAAAATTTACTGGAAATTGTTTCCAAGGAGTTTAGCTTCCCCCAAATGCAAATCAGCTCTTTCAAGGTCGCTTCAATCAAGAGCAGACTACCTTAGAGACCGAGCACACCAGTTCAGTTTCTAAAATCAGGTGACATTTGGGAGCTTTTCTCTAGACCTCATCATCAGTTGATTTCTGTGTTAAGGTAACAGGTCCAGAAATCACCCACCTAAGAGCTGAAACTGAATTTTGGGAAGGCGAAACTTCTTGAAATATTTTTCAGTAAATTTTCCTTGAAAGAAAAGTGGATTTGGCATCTAACCTAAGTAGTTCCATATTTTTTTGGAGCTTTTTGAAATTAGTTATGAAATTTTGAAGTTGAACTGGCATAGGGCTCTAAAACGTTCACCCCTGAAATGTACACTATTTGTACATCAGTGAAGGCTATGAAAAAACAGCATGTACAAATCGTGTACATTTTATAGGTAGGTGGTTCTTAATGCCTGAACTATTCTCGAACCTTCTACCTTAGTTCCAAGCCTAGAGTCACCTGCCAATTCTTCCGATGTAAGTTAAACATAAATAAAAATTGCATGCTTCGATGTTCGATCATTCTCTTGTTCGTATTGGGAGCACGTTGAAAAGGAGCTGCAAATTTGTGTTTTTATAAAAGAATTTCCATGTTTTTATTCAAACAAAGACCAATGGGGAGTCCAATGCATCTGAAACAGGGGTAATTGAATTGCAAACATGAGACTGATGAATCTCTGTTCACTGACTATAATTCCTTTCACCCCAAATTGCGTTTTCATTCAAAGCAATGATCAAGTCAGCTAGTCAGTCTTAAGTTGATGCTTGCTACTCTCTTGGTAGGGTTCGGTGGACTTGTACCAAAGTAACTACACCTAAAATTGCAGAAATAAGAAATTCAGCATGGTTCCCATTATTGTATTGATTTTTTTTGGGTAGGGTCCTCCTGGTAGTGGATAGGGGATTCTAGATTCTCTTAGAATGCATTTTTTGGACACTGTATGAATAAACTACAAATTTTCAAAGTGCTGAAAATAGGTGTTCCTAAAAATGATAATAGACTCTCATGAACAATGGGAGTACATTTTAGGCAAGAATTTGTAGTGTGCAGTTTTAAGTAGCGTGCGCTTTTAGGTGTAGTTACCTTACTAATAAAACTACCCCCGCTCTACAACATATTATTTTGAGTTTTTAACCCTATACGCCTGGGTTCTTTTGGGGTTTAAAAAACATAGTTGCTTTTGAAGTGTTATATAGGACTAAATGTCACTAAGAGCAACTCCAATGCAAACACAAGAAAGGCCCCGTCAATGTGTCAGGCCCGGGTCTCTTATTAGAGCAGGGGTGGACCAGGGATGTTTCCACCATGACACTTGCGACTGCACCCCCAATGCCACAACAAATCAAGAACAACAAACATGTTTTTTCGAGGTACACTATAATTGGTGAGAGCGCACTTTTTCCTATAGAGCCCATGAACCACCACCACATGTAAGATAATCTAAGCTTCTCGTGTGCTCTTCCATTTTGGGCGCTTAGGTGTATCCATAGTGAATATTTTCTCATAGGACCATTTTAGAACACTACCCAATTTCAACATCAACATTTCATAACTACATTAACTCCTAAAGGACCTAGGCACATTTTGGATAAAAATATGTGAAAATTGCCATCGTGGGTCTTTGGGTGGAAATGAGAAAGAAAAAAAATTATCTTTAAGAAACTCAACCACAAGTACAAAATTATACTATACTACTATGGAAATATATATGTGAAAAAATTCATAAACTTTAACAATATGGATTAAAAGATTATAATGTTTGAAGGTAAAAGATTTTTTTTGACCTTGTCCAATAAAGACTATAGACTTTATTCCTCCTAGAGTGAGATTCTTACACTACACATGGTTTTCATTTACTTTTTCATCTTGTATCATGTTAATTATATACTTGTAAACTTTTAGAAGTAGAAAAGGATTTTTACACAAGTTGCCTGAAGTTGCTTGGACTACCTAAAAAATTTAAAGTAGCATAGCTTTTGATCCAAGCACCCGATCAGAAAAAACATTATATTCTCATTGAGGAGATATATGTTTACACTTTGCATCAAAATTTCATAAACATCCAATCCAAATTGACATTGTGCATAACTACATGAAATATCTTGCATACATTGAACAGTCATTTGGTCCTTTAGGGGTTAATAAGAGTCCAAAAAATATGAAGAAAGTGGAGTTGTATATGATTTGTTCTTGTGTTTAAAAGAAATTGATTGAAAATGATTTGATGTACTTAGTCCCTCAAAAAATACAAATTAGTGTAGTGCTTAGAAGGAACCTTTATAAATATCCCACTTTAACCTATAATAGTTTATGAGCAACCCATCCAAATTGCAGTCTATACTACATCTAATTTCACTTTGTTTTCTTAATGTTACAAAAGTTGTACCAATATACAAATACAAGTAGTCATGATGTCAAATGGAGGTGGAAAGAGTTGAAATTGAATTAAAAAATAATGATTTTATGAGTTCACACAACAAACAATTTATTCCTTTAATTTACAATGACATTTTTAAATCATCATTGAGATGGTGTACAAAATGAATAAAGCCACATTTTCATCCACTCTATGATCTATAGTAGAGAGTTAGATGTTTTGTTTTGACTATGTATCATATGTTTTTTTACAATAAAGAATATTGACAAAATATTTATGGGAAGTTTCTAGGTTTTTCATAATTTTGAAAAAATAAAAAATGAGTTCAATAGGCTTAATATGTGCTACGATCCAGAAGACAATTATAGTAGTCTTTCTACCTCATATATACTAATATATTTCAAGTGGCCAAGTCTCATTCTTTCAAAAAATAGAAAAAATTCATCGAAGAGTGTATTTTAATATTCAAAAATAGTAACTCTTAAATTATGGCAATCATTAAAAGGATTAGAACTCTTCATTCATCTTCTTATTTTCTATGGTAGAAGAAAAAAACATTGGATTTTAAACTTATCAATGACTAAGAAGCTCATACAGTCTTACATACAATAGGACCTCTCTAAAGCCTCCTTTTATAAACAAATAAATCTTTATAAGATAACATTGTTAGACGGTCTCGTACTTGTCCCCATTACAAGGGTTATGACTAAAAATGACGGTCTGTAAACAAATAAACCTCTCTAACGTAATCTTGTTAGATGATTCCAAACCTATTGGTTTAGAGAGGTTCTATTGTATAGAGACTTTGCAAATTTATAAATGGATATGGTGACCCCAAAATTTAAAATAAAAGGAATTTTTAATCCCAAACTTTTGATGAAAATAACTCTATTAGAGTATGGCATATTAATATTTTTTTGTGGTTCATCCAATCAATTATAAGATGTTTTATGCTTAAACTTGGAAGAACAATTTTCTTCCCATGATTTGTAAATGCATAGTTCATTTTTCAATATAAGTATAGTAAAGAGTATGTGTTTCACAAATTATGTGAAAATGAATTATATGTTTTGAAATATAGTTGAAAATTCAAATAAAGTTTCAATGAAAAAAGATAAAAAATAAGAAGTGTTCTAAGTACATGACAAGCCCACATTGACAAATTAAAGACTAAATTGGACATAATTTTGCAATCACTAAATAATATGGATTTTGTAAAATTTATGAATTCTACAAATTTTGGCTTGAATTTAAGGCAATCCTTCAATAGACATACACATAAAAAAGTCATTTGTGAAATAAAAAATTATAGAATAAAAATGATATAATTTCAATGAATCCTCATTGCTAAAGATGATTCTATAATTTTGACACAAGATGCATATACCAACTATCAAGGGGGTACAATTGGGTGCTTGGGTGAGAAGTTATGTCACCCGGAAAAATTAGGTTGTTTAGATTACTTCTGAAATGTAGCTTGGGTAGTTGAAATTTAGCTGAAATTTAGTAAGGGTAGCTTAGGTAGCTTGTGCTGCCCCCCTTTTTAGTTTGAGTTCAAAAAAAAGTTTTATAAATTCAATTTTGCCAATGCACTCAATAATGACTAGTTTTTGACAATTTCATTTGAAAACATCTTTTGTCCTTTAGGATTTAAGTAACATGAACTTTGGAATGTTGTGGATAATCAACAATTGATCTCTTAGCAATTAGAACAAGCATTTGTTGTGCTCCTAGACAAAGTTTATTTACACATTGGAGATTTAATAAATTAAAATGTCTTTATGAAAGACTTTTTAAATACACAGAATTCATCCTTTCTGCACAATTTATTTTTTGCACTTGATCTATCATATGGCCATTGATGTAGAATGGCCATTGATAAAAAAACAAATAGATTCCTCACTCTTAATCCTTTATAATCTTTAAAATAGTATTTATTTTCATAATGTAAAGGTATGTTGTAAATATAATTTAAAGAATAAGTTAATGATATTATATATAATACAAAGCTTAAATGCAAACACTCCTTGAAAATTTAGAGATACTAAAAATATGCATAAGTAACAATACAAATATGGATACGGATATTAATATGAATATAAATTTAGACTTGGTGTTGTAATGTAGGTTGATCAACATTACATGAGATTTCATTGCTATGGAAGGCTGTGAGTTCCTTGGAGTTCTTAGACTATGGGAACTCCACTGCAGCAGCAAGCCGACAAGGCAAAGCGATTGTCACGTCAGATATTAACAAATAAATTTTTATTTTTAGAATATTAGAATATTTTATTTTATCATTTATTTTTGTATTTTGACCAGCATTGGCTACTTTACAGGAACAGGAACAGGAACAGGCCTGACACAGCCTTCTAGACACCCTCCAAAACACATTTAATGTTGTTAGAAATAGACATCAATGCATTTTTGTGTTAATTCTAAAATCGTTTGTTTGTAGGCTTGATAATGGATTGACAAAAGAAAATTGATTGTATAATCATTCAAACAACTTGTATAATTTGAATGATTTTAAGTTGGATAATTTGGATAATTTGGATAACATTTACATGCTTTGAGATAATAATGTGAAAATGTTGAATCTACACTATAACTATAACAAATTTACTAGGTGATTTTGCTTTAAAAAAATGAACCTCCATATTAATGTTCTTCGTGTATAATTTTAATAAAGATGAGGGACATTTTTAATGCAACGAGAAATTTAAATTTAAAATATATAATTTTAACATCTCTCTAATGATAGTATCTTGCACTATACTAGTATAAAATGTGTGGAAGAAAATTTAGAAAATTTGCCTTTGTGGATTGCAAAGCATTTGCGTATAAAGTGAAGAAAACATGTTTTTCGCACCTTGTGTGACTATAACATATGAATTTTAATTTTTTTAACATAGAAATTTATGCACAATAAATTAAAAATTAAAAATTAAAAATAATTATATTAAAAAATAGACTAAAAAATCTAAGGTTTTTTGTAAAACCAATTTGATTTTCATTTTTTAAGAATTTATTGAATAAAATAGGAATAGAAACAAGATAGAAGGAAAAAATAAGATGGAGTTGAAATACACTAATCCAAACAGTGAGATTATTTTTGCAAGTGAATTGAACCTTGTAGAACGTTTTTGCTCTATTCCTTTCAAGCCTTCTACTCTAATCCAATTTCTTTAATTATTTTTTCCATTCACAAAATAAAATTTAGGAATTTGAAGTTGCATCATTAGATGTGTTATAGGGGGTCTAGAGGGCCGTTTCAAGCTTGTTCCTGGCACTGTTCCCCCTAGCAATTAAAGAACAGCCGCTATCAGAATTTTGAAAAAAACAAAATCATTTACAAAAAATAAATTGTAAATTTTTTTTCTTGAAAAAAATTAAAAAATGACGTGCTACTCTCTATGCCACGTTAGGCAGCTGCTGCAGCGCAATTTTCAGAGTCTGGAAACCCAAGGGAACTCGCAGCCCTCCACAGAGGCTGAAAAACATCTAATGGTGTCATATGTCAATCTTTGATTGTATTTTAGACATGCTCAAGGATAAATTTGTGAACGCATTCTTTGTAATTATTTGGAAGAAGTTAAACCTATACATCCACATTTTATTTTTTTGAATTTTGCAATTTTTTTTGTTATATCTTTGTACAAGTATATCATGTACCTATATTTTATTAAATTTGTCAAAATGGAAGGTTATATTTTGAAGATTCAAATATTATTTTGGATAAATGAAAAATTCTTTGAACAAAACATTGTTGGCATGAAAGTACTCTATTTATCATGCTAAATATAGGCTTGTGAGTTGTGACACTTTGGACTTCAAGCATCTCCACCTTCATGGTAAAAGATAATCTCGTCAAAACAATGGGTCATTTTTTAAGAGAAAGGATTACATGTTTGCTTCACATGCAAAACACTAAATTAACTTCCAACCAAGTGTCAAGGCTCATAGTATTCAAAAAGGCAAAAAAATCCATTATAGCTAATTCAAAGAACTATTTTATTTTGTAGAAGAAAAATAACATTTGACAAAGTTGCCAACTCCAACAAATATGCAATTATTGCCGTGCCGAAGAAAAACCATCCAAAAAACAACATTGTCTTCTTATTTGACGTATTAATGGAGATGTTGCTATTCCTAATGAATTGTAGTCTTTTGATGCCCAAAAACGTTTCAAAACACTCATACACAAAATAAGGCTAAAATCTTCAATTATATTTATTATCTAACAAATTCAATTGTAGGATTTTTTGATTGATTTGTTTCAAAACATCTTGCCAAAATTTTAGAGTAAAAATGTTCAATGATTGCAAATTCAACATGCCTAAACTTCAAAAAGTAGTTTTTCTAGACCTTTTTAATGGTAAAGTTTTGTCTTTCAACATTTAAAATAACAAAAATGTATGTTTAGAACTTGTGCAATTGATAATATATATTTGAAAATGGATTGAGAATATGTGTAAAAAAATTTAATCAATTTTTTTTTCCGTATTTGTCTTCAAATTTTAATAAAGTAGAAAATATTTTCAGGTGAAAAAAACCCGTTAACAATTTTTACAAGAAATTGAAAATTGAAAACCCCAATTGTGAAAATGTTATAGTAAACAACAAGTATCCTTAATTTATTTGTTTTTGGAAATTTTTAAAATTGAGTTTAGAAAACCAACTTTATATGTTTTTTTCTACCTTCATAGTTTGCAAAATAAAACTCTTTATAACATTCATCAAATTATTTAAAATTGAATGGTTCAAATGCTTTTTTGTGCATGTATTAATCTAAACAATCAAATAAAACTAATTAATATATTTTTAGAAAATATTGTGAACTATCCAATTTGACATCCATTTTTATTTTATTTTTAAACTTTATGTATTGAATATTTATCGGAATGACGTGAAACAAAGCTTCGTACAATGTAGATTAAGATGACTACTGTCCATCTTAAAAATTTCATACAAAATTTTCAAATTATGAAGTCAATAAAACCTGCCCAAGTTCTTTAAAAAACTCCTAAATAGATTACTTAATCCTATAGGATTTAATCTTCTTGTCAAAACAAGAAAATCGAGGCACTTCACTTTCACAAATCACTTTCAAGGTTACTTTTGCTGTCGCTAATACAATATGAAAATTGACTCTAACTTCAGTTCATTCAGCCATGAAGTGGATTAAAAATGACCTTATTTTATTTGAATGCAGATTGTAGTAGTTCATGATTAAAAAAAAAATTTAATTAGTTGGGGTGGGTCACAATCATTAAAATTGCAAAATTGAAAGAAAAAATAAAATTCAAATTCAAATTTTTGTTGAGAATCTTGTGAGCGAAAACAAGGAAGAATTTGAGAGGGGGCGTTGTTGATGTCAACGAATGATGCCACTCCAATTGTAGGCGGCTCTTCTAGAGAGTTGAAAACTATCCACCAGGTTTCCGGCCCCTTTGTAGGGGTCCCCTCGGTCAATCAGATTTTGAGTTATTAAATTATTTATATTAGACTATTTGACATTGACTGTTAAGCTTCTGGGTATATTCACAGCAAAGGGTGAAGAAGAAAAAGGCAGAGTAATAAGGTATATGACCTATTTCTGCCAATGTCAAGCGTTTTAGCATATGTTTCATTGAACGATGATGGTGGGGAAAAACAAATTTCTTGAGTCAAGGAGTTGATAGAAATAATAGAAAGATTGCACTACTTTTTGCTATTTTCCATCAAGTTTGGATTCTTTTGTTCCCCTAGAAAGTGGGAGACCCTAGCATGGCAACTTTTGAAGCCAACCAATGATTCTCTGCAACTGCAAGTCAACCAATGACACTAGCGTTGCAACTGACCAACTGACCAACGACTCTTTGTAGATTATACAAAATTCACTCCCAAGGATCCAAGGAGAGATGTTCCCAATCTGCAAGGGGGAATGGTTTAGGGTGGTTACTGATGTTATGTTGTATTGAGAAGAACGTGAATTCCAACCTCATTTTTTGAGGGATAACCCTTGAGGTTGGAATTCACCTCAAGGTTATCCCTCAAAAACCAAACAATATTTTTTTGCCAACATAGAAATCTTGGGCAGCTCACTACGAACGGAATTTTCATTCTTTTTCCTTTGAAATTTTCACACAATATGTGGTGAAGGAGTATCTTTAAAATGCTAAAAAATTTGTAATTTTTGATTACATGATTGAAAAGTTATTCTATAATATGTAGTTTTTTTCCTCAACCTAGGCAATCTAGGCCGCTAAAAAATATCACTTTTCAAAAAACAAAAATTTGAAATTGATTTTCTAGAATTATATATTCCTGGAAAGCTTTGAATCATTATTTTGATTAATGAGATGAAAATGATTAGGAGTTTTTGTTTGTGGGCAATTAATATGGAATCTCTATTCTAAAATAAACTTTGAAATCCTTTATTATTTTGAATTTTCAATATTATTTGAAAAAAAAAATCACAGTATGTAGATTATTTATTGTAACATTACAACCATGAGAATTGGCATTTTTCGATTCCATAACTAAATTCTTTAAATTTTAGTATTTAAATCATTCTCTACTTTTTTCTACTTACTATTTTTTTCAAGCATAAATATGAAATTTTTTGTTTGAAATTTTTTAGATGTGTTCTCAATTTTATTTCTTCAACATATTACAAAGAGTTGCAACTAGTAGGATCGACACATTTTGTGGTAAAATGTTTGAAAATGATATCTAGCCATTTAAGAAGAGTAGAAAATACTTCTTTTTAGAATCCAAGAATCTTGGTCTTGCAATTGGTTAGGTTTTTTATTCTGAAATTGTAGGGAAGTGTACTCCAACAAGTTAACTAAAATATCCTAAGGTTGGATTCGTTATAAAAAGAAATATAGATGAAGATTTTAGACTTGCTTTGGAGACTAGTATTTTGAAGCAATATTTTGGGCCTCTAAACATGAAAGAACTTTTGAGGGCTTAAAAGACATTTCATGCCCCTCAAGCCTCCAGTCCAAAGAAAAACTAGAATTGCAGGAGCTTATACCAACGGCTCTTTGAAAAAATTGGCACATTCTCTTACTCCTCTCGACAAGCATGAAATGTGTTTCTGCTATACTCAAATTTTGATCGTTGGAGTGAGAATGCTCTTCACATGTCGGTAAGCGTAGATGTCAAGGCACTAGTTTCTTTCCCAAGGTTGTTCAAGGAAGAGCACTTCACTTAAGATTGCTTCAACGGAGGACACAAAACTTGCCACAAAATTTGTTGTACTGCTTGCTTGCCTGCCCTAGGAACACTATACCCAAAACTCGTTGTGCTACCTCAGGGAAAGAAAATCCATACCTTAAGTTAAGGTTGTTTATTTCATTTTGTTCGTTTGTTATGGTGAGATCTCTAGGCCCGTGCATCCCCTGATCATGTTCTCAATATCATTGGAAAGCCCTCAACAAGGAGTACATGGACTTTGTTTCATGGCCTTTGAACATACAGTGCCAAACTTATTGAATTTCATATTTTTAAAGAATTTTTAAGAATTTTAAAATTACACTTTCACTTTTATTTTGATTGTGGCAACGGCACATGGGGCTCATAGTGTCCTTTCAAGGGTTAAAAAGTATATTCATGTGAGATCCTCCCAACACTCATTCAAAGTCCATGCTGAACTGAATGCACAGTCCCATCACCCAGTGACCGTGAGTGACATTTCCAGTATTTACCCTTCCAAAGACAGACCAGCCAGGGTCAAACCATCACTTCCAGTCCCTGGATTCCAGAAGCATTCCCATCTATAGCCTGTTGACATTGAAAGAAAGAAGGAAAAAAGAAAAAAGGAAAAAAAAACTTGCAAAAATTCAAATGATTCAAAGGAGGATCAATTCTGCGTAGAATTTGTTCTAATTTTTACTGCCGGGATTCGTCTGTAATCCCAGAATCAAATGTAAAGTAAAACAAAAGTGCAGAAGGGTTCAAAGGCAGTTGCAGGTTGTTTGGATTGCAACTCAAATTCAATTGTCCACCCCACCCAGAGTAAAGAAAGACTCTACCTTATATGGTGTGATAATAATCAGCGTAGAAGGTAACCAGCGGCAAATTAAATCGTTCATTATATATTAATGGTATTGCAGATATAAGACCATTACACCAAAAATGGTTATTTTAGTATAGTTTGAACTATTTATCACAAGGGTAACTATACTATTCAACGTACTATTCAATATTAGATGTAGTATTGTAGTAGTTGTGTTGTGCAATGGTGGTGTTTTTAGATTGGATATCCTAATTTATAAGTTGGCTATTTTATTCACCCATGCTAAATAACCATTTCGGTTTAGTGGAAATGTGGTATGTATAGACAAGGGAGCACTCGTAAAAAGGAGACCTTAAGGCATCAAACTATTAACAATGTGGGAACTAGGCTTTTAGAATCATACTCTTACAATGTAGCTTGGTGTACCAAGACCTCTTTCATACTAGAGAAAGTGACTCGGAGAAGATTCACAACTCATCTAACTTGTCATGCAGGGGTCAAAAATATTTGTACAATATGGTATTTGGCAACTAATTTTGAAAAGGCCCCCCCTTTGTGGAAAGGAGATAAAAAAACAAACAAACCAATAGTGAAGTAAAGACGTCAAAGGACTAAAGGTGTCTTAATAAAAGACTTTTAGAAAAAAACTGTAGAAACAGGAAATGCACTTATGCATCCTTGAATAATCTAATACTTTTTTTGATTGATTACCTTGATGATCAATAGGGCCGCATACGGCTTCCAAGATTAAGTGACCCCCGGGGTTCCCGGCTAAGCGCTCCAACGACGGTGAACACAAGGTGGCTTCACGCCACTCGTT
Organism: Antitrichia curtipendula; assembly: GCA_951230915.1. Classification (NCBI taxonomy): domain Eukaryota; kingdom Viridiplantae; phylum Streptophyta; class Bryopsida; order Hypnales; family Leucodontaceae; genus Antitrichia; species Antitrichia curtipendula. Next base: position 7,219,597 of record OX579640.1, read on the forward strand.
TGTTTCGTACGTATTTGTAAAATAAAATAGGTGCGGGTACAAACCTTATAGTTATAAATAAACCCCTGAAAAAATCGTAGAAAATTTCGAAAAGATTCGGGGTTAAGTACACTGCCCTTGACCCACTTTTTTCTTTCCTTCTGATCCCTCCGATAATGCCCCGTCTCTCTTCCTAACTTAATAACTCTCCCCAGCGGGGTTGCGCGTGTGCAGCCAGCAGCAAAAACACGGCCAAAAACAAAGCGAGGGCTCCCTTAGTCAAACCCCGACTCAGACCCGCAGCAGCTTGCCCTAATAAAATATTCGGGAGTTTCTCGGATTGATTGAGGCGGAATGCGCAAAGCTCCTCATCAATTCAGTCAAGTTCAGAGGGGACTGAATTCAATGGGAGCCAAAAGCAGAAGAAGGAAGAAAAGAAAAGAAAAGGGAAATGAACTCCGAGGGGACGGAAGAAAAAAATGGATGCAAAAAACGGAAGAAAAAAAAGGGTAAGGAAAGCATGGAAGAAGAAGAAGAAGATCAAGCGCGCATGATTCATTCACGCGAATCTCAGATCATGAGAGCCATTCTACGCCTCGACAGCCCCGAAATCAGTCAGCGGCAGAAGGAATCCTCATTAATGAGCCTTCCGCCATCGGAGGCTGCCCCCCGCCGCTGCCGCAGGGCGACTCTCCTCCGCGGCCGCGGCCGTTCTGGAATCCGTAAGCAAGCGCGCAGGTCAGCGGACGGCGTGAAGGGGCTGCGAACCTGCTGCGAAGGGCGCCTACACGAGGACTCGAACCCGAGGCGCAATACAGGGGCTGGCTCCCCTCGGGGGGAGGGGGGAGTTGGGTCCAGCCAGGCGCGGTAAATTTACGTAGGGCTCCCCTATTGAAATCGAGCGCCTTGAGTGGGACGGGAAGCAGGGCCTAGCTTCTTCTGCTTCTACTTCTTCTGCTTCTTCTTCTTCCCCCTTTTTATTTATTATATAATGTTCTATTCCCCACTGCCTGCCGATGCCTGCTCGCACTGTGACGAGGCCCCTTGTCTCTCTCTCTCTCTCCCTCTCCCTCTCTGTCTTCTTCACTTCTGTAGTGCATCCCAATAAATGCATCCCCAATGCTTCCTATTAAGTTAGTCCCGGGGGCTCTTCAGTTGCAGCAGCGGGAGTGTAGTGGGGAGATCGAACGGGGGGTTTAAGGTGGATCCTCGGGGTTGTGCCAATGCTAGAGCTTTGCGTGCTTGACGACGGGGTTGATTACGCTTCGTTGTTGCGTGTTGCGGTGAGAATGGATGGTGAGGTTAGTGGCGAGTGGGTGGAGCGGTGGTGAGTGAGAGTTGTGTGTAAAGGGGGGAATTTGGGTGAGAATTTGGGTTTGGGTTTTGGGATAGGGAGAGAGATGGTGGTGCGAGCTGAGGATTGTTTTCTAGGAAAGGAGCCAGGGCTGAGAGCGTCGTCGCACAGCAGATGGAGGTGGAGTCCCGGGGTTGGGCGGGAGAGCGGCGATTCTTTGCCGAACGGAAGCTCCTTCGGCGATGTTGCAAGGAGTGGGGCTTTGTTCCCGACGTCGTGGACGAGCCCCAGCGTGGGAGGGTTCTCGAAGGGGCTGCACAATGTCCAGGGTGTCCACTCCGGAGGCAGGGTGCAGCCCCATCCCCATCAGAATGTCGACTCCGGCATTTTGACCTCGTTTGTGAGCAGCTACTTGATGCACCAGCAGCAAAGTAGTCCAGCTGCTACTACTGTGGCGACTGGGCGTGCCGGGGCTTCGGCCTTGGCCCCAGGAACAGCCGCGAGCCTCGCTCGCAACCCCTCGTTTGAGTCCATCAACAACACCGGCTCATGCAGTACTCCAAGTTTTTGCGTTGGATCACCGGCAACGGTCTGTCCTACGCGCCCCTCTGACTCGGGAAGCAACAGCAAGCTCTCACCTGGCAGCGTTGCTGCTTTCTCCGAGTCGAGGGTGGTTCTAGCCCAATCCCAGCTGTCCGACCACTACCTCAGCAATGATAGCCTGAGCTACGGCAGCATGGAAGAACGCGACGCGATCGTCAATTGCGTCGACGACTTCTGGACGGGGGAGCCTCTCCCCGAGTTCCGATTCGAGCCAATGCTGGACGACACGGCGGACACAGGCGCCTGTGGGGCGCTCGCCTTCGAATTGGACAACCCCCTGGTGGCCACTAATCAGGGACCCCGAGCCGCGCGGTTGTCGTCGATGATCGCCCCGGCGGCTCCCGATTTCTGCCAGTCGTTCTTCGCTGGCGTGGAAGTCGAAGCGGAGCAGAAGCCGCTCGCGGCGACGTCTAGCAAACCCACACACCTCGCAATTCCAGCACGAGGCGTCGCTTTCAATGCGAGCTCGGATCACCACCCGCGTCTCCGCTGGTCGGACGAGCCGTGGATGGGGACCTCCCCTCCGAAGTACTTGAATCCGCATGGATCCGAGAAGTCCTCGCCGAGCTCGCCCACCACGCCTCTGGACCCGCACTTGTTCGCGTCGTCGAAACTAATTTCTGAATTCTCGGGCACCACCGCCACCGCCACCAGCACCACCAGCAACAAGCGCTCGTTCGCGACCATGCAAAGCGGAAGCGAGAAGCCCGAGCCTTCAGCAGCGCCCCTTTCCCTGCCATTGCGCCTCCACGGCGGCGGCAGCGCGGCGAACGCGGACAAGTTCGACGCCGCCGCGCTGAGCGCGCTTCTTTACAGCAACAATCAGAACAACGAGTTTCGGTCTGCGTATACAGTTCCGACGTCGATGACGTCGCCCACTCTGAATGCGCCAGCGCCCAAGCAGCGGCGTCGACACGGGACCGCCACGGATCCGCAGAGCATCGCGGCGCGCACGCGGCGGGAGAAGTTCACGGACCGCATTCGCGTGTTGCAGAGCCTGGTGCCAAATGGGGAGCGTCTGGACACGGTGCACATGCTCAGCCAGACGTTCGAGTACGTGCGCTTCTTGCAGCACAAGGTGTGGGACCTTTACAATGGGAAAGATTCGCTCGCGGAAGTCAAGTGCGAGAAGTGGAAGGAGTTCGTGGACACCACCACCGGACAGGTGATTGTCTGAAATCATGGATCCAGCAAATCTTTACATACATACATATATATATCAATCGCGTACACCGGCCTCGTGTAGTTATGTGCACAGGTTTAATTTATTACATATACATAGTTTTGGAGCCTGGTTTTAGCGTCCATTCGATGTGGACATTTTGTGGCGCATCTCGGCTCTCAGCGGATTGTATCAAGTTGGAGTGTGGTATATGTGTTTTTGAGTGTTTAGTGATTAGCAAAAGGGGTGCAGAAACTGGGGTATGGAGGTCTGAATTTGGGGTGATCACAGGACCAATCGTCCACATGCGAGTTGGCCGTCACGAGGCGTGATGAACCTCGTGGCGTGAGCTTACCAACTGTGTGATGGTATGGTGATGTTATTGAGATCCAATTCATTTAGGGATTTTTTTTCTGGCCAAGTGCAGGCAGATCGTTCACGTCATCCTGAACACTTGTATGTCTTTACTATAATATATCTAAATACCATTTATAAATTTATGGTTTCATTGGAGTGCCCTGATTATGTATGTCACTGTCTGCTGTGTGTGGATGAAGCCAGATCTATATTGTCCTCATGTCCACAGGGAGTATAGAGAGCAGCCACTGAATTGGTGGTCATACATAAGCAACAATTTAATCATTTGTAACTGCCCTAACTTTTTCTTTTTCTTTTTTGGTGTTTTTTTGGGTGACTTACTTTTTGAGTCAGTAGCAGGGGCAATGGTTAGAGCAAGTAGGGCCTAAATGCCTAATGACAGGTGGACGTCTCTAAATGTAAATATGTCCATCAAGGTATATTGTGGGCAGCTAATCTAAGCAAGACAGACAGGTGAGACTTTCAACCATCAGCTGTTTTGGAATTGAAACTCTTGGAGGTGAACTTGTATTTATTTATTTATTTATTTTTAAAACCCGGACAGTTTCCATTTGGACTTGTGTTTTTCACTGCAGCACAAGCACAAGCAGCGTAACATTTACTGTTCTGACTTCCTAGTCCTTTGCTATTCCGACCATCCAAAGCCATGTGATGATGTTCTTGAGGAATTGGACCATTTCCAGGTCGCAGAAGATCAGATGCTCAGGACTCAAATCCTTTCCTGATGTACCATATTTTTTTTCCAGGGGTGTTTCCATTGCTACAAACATGGGACCAGTCTAGCTCCGATCCGTGTTGGAGAAGAGTCACTGACCTGCTGACGCAGGGCCGATTCCTGCCGCAGACGGCCCCAAGCCGAGCGTTCCCTGCCGCTCGTGACTTCGACAGTGCTCATTACTTTCGGAACAGAGCCTGGCCCGCTGGCTGACATGGGTTGCCGTTGTCTGGGCTTAATATTGCGCCCCCTTTCTCTCTTCCTCTCCATACCACCACAATCTCTAACTTACTCTCGCACTCGCACTCATGATGTGGTTCCAGCGGCTGCATCATTTGGGCTATCACCCTTTCTTTTTTTTTGCTTTCCCAGCATTTAATTTTGGGGGTTTCCATTTTCCCCCAAGACGACTCATCACTGGCTTTTTCGGCAGTTTTCAGTTTGTTCCCCCGCTCTGTTTCAATTTGCGACGGACTCAACACTGTAAAGTACCCATTGGTGCGTCGATCTGTCCTGCCTGTGCCGTGTAGGCTGCGTCACTTTGCGCTGTGGTATATTCTGGGCCCCTGCCACTCACTATTTGAAGTAAGTTAAGGCTTTGTGGGTGGACTTGGGGCGGAGCTTTTGAAGTGAGTGACGGTCACCATTTATTTTCATTTACCTTTGAAAACCCCACTCTCAGTATGGTCTGTGGATGGATTGGAGTCGTCAGCAAGCGGAAATTTTGTGAAAGTTACGCTGGCTCGGAACTGCGACGCAGATCCACACTCTCGAGCGAGACGGACGCGCTCTGCGATTCAACATTCCCTGCTTACGGTATTCTTGGAGACTGCCTGATGTTGTGTGTACAGAACGCCCACATCAGTGTTACTCTTTTTTTTTTTATATTGGTATGCTGCACTCTTTTTAATTCAATATCTAGTAATTGTACATTTGTTACATAACATTCTTGAGTGAATGGGAAGGTGGGGGTCCTTCCATGATCCATACTTTAAGTTAGGCTTTTGTTTTGTTTTGTTTGTTACGGTGAGATCTCTAAAAGTTAAAAAATATGAGGTGTACATCCATTATATGGCATAGGAGTTACATCACGAACAAAATTTAAAATAATACCACTAAGACGAATAGCTCGTAAAGTTGTATTTGGACTTGGGCTAGGATCACTACTATTAAACTTCTGCTTGTTTCATACATTCCCGTAGTGGTGTTCTTGGTACCGTTGAAAAGCCCTTTTATTAGTAAGGAGGGATGTATGGAGCTTTCTTTTGTGGTGTTTTGACTCATGGTGTGAAAGTTATTGATTTTCAAAGTTTTTAGGAATTGAGAAATTACTTCTACTTTTATTTTGACTGTGGCAACGGCATAGGGCACACTAGTATCACCAAAGAAAGAATATATTACAATGGCCCATATTTCATGGGAAAGCTTGCATTCAAAAATTTCTACCATAAAAGGACCCTTTTGTTTTATGGAAAATAAAGCGGGCCATCCCACCTTGAAGGTCAAGAATGTTATAATGTCAATAGCCTGTCATATTGTATTTACATTTGATGTTTTGATTAGGCAACTTCCGCTTATCAGGACATCAAGATATACAAACACTATTAGAAAGCTACTACTAGAGCACCAATGAGAGCACTGGAGTTGAGTATCCAAGGCCCGTTACTTTCTACTAGTGAAAGTGAATTTACAAATCCATTTGTCCACCCCCAAGTAGTGTCATTATGGAGGGTTGAGTATGAACATCCATTATTTAGGTTGCCCCACACTATTTCCTTCTTCCCATTGTGCTAATTTTTACAAGCATTTGTATTGATATTTGGTGGCAATCTAATAGGGTGTATTATTTTAGGGTTTCCCAAGAAAAAAAATTCATTGAATAACATTTAGAAAATAATTTGTGTCCAATGCTTTGTAGTAGATACTTGTTCAACATACTCCTTGACTACATGACATTAGTAAATCTTCTTCCAAATGACTTACTTTTTTGTTGAATTTTCGACGTTTGACAATTCATCGCATAGTTTGCCTTCTTTTTCTTTTAAAGTCAAAGGGAGTCATCATTTACCTTGTTGAATAATAATTAATGTGATGGAGTATGGATTACTTCCTTCAATTGCTAAAAAATAACTTCTTTTTTTCAACTTTGAATGCTAATATCTTCCAATTTGTATAGTCAAACTTCATGAATTTCTTACCTTATGATCTAAGACAAGTCAAATATAAGATCCTACACTTCGATTCCAAGAAAAAAAAGTTCCATTTTCTTGAGTGAACGCAACAAAAATAGCATTTGTTTCATTAAAAAATGGCCTTAGGACTTTAGGGGTTGAGTCTCTTCAAACTCGTATCCAATTCTCTTCATTGTGGTAGATACTCAATATTTGACATACTCCTTGACTACATGACATTGGTAAATCTTCTCCAATTGAATTTCTTTTTTGTTGCTTTCAACATTTGACAATCTATCGCATAATTTGTCAGCTCTTCTTTTCCTATTCTTTTCCTTTTTTCTTAAAGAGAAGAGGAGTCATCATTTGCTTTGTTCAAGAATATTAATTATTGTGACAGAGTCTAGATTACTTCCTTCAATTGCTCAAAAACAACTCTCTTTTTCCAACTTTGAATGCTAATATCTTCCAATCTTGTACAGTCAAACTCCATGAATTTCTTACCTCATGATTAGAGTCAAATACAAGTACAAGATCCTACAATTAGATTCCAAAAAAACATATAATTTTTTCTGTTTCCTTTGGCAAACGCAGCCAAAAATGGCATCTTTTCGTAGAAAAATGGCCTTGGGACTTTATAGGGGTGGAGTCTCTTCAAACTCATATCCAATTCTCTTCACTGTACTAGATACTCAACGTTTGACATACTCCTTGACCGCATGACATTGTGGTGAATCTTCTCCAATTGACTTACTGTTTTTTTGTTGACAATCTGTCCAGCTCTTCCTTTCCTATTCTTTTTCTTTTTCCTTTTTTCCTTTTTCTTTTAAAAGAGGAAGGGGGAGTCATCATGTGCTATGTTGAATATTAATTAATCTGGTGGAGTCTGGATTACTTCGGCTTCCTTCACCCACCCAGTGGCTCTGATTCCATCATCAAAATACCCATAACTACCAAAGTCTTACTGCATGACGTCCTGTCTCCTGTCCACAGTGACTGCTTCCGTTCTTCGTGTTTTCTACTACTAAATAATTTCCTTTACTAACGCGTCCCTTCCACCCTGAGCCCGCCCTGAGAGTGTCCGTCCCGTCCCGTCGCCGTTCCCCTCTGCTTCCGCCTGCCATCGCTAGTTATTGGTATGCAAAAAGCAAAGGCTCTGGAGTCAGTAGCAGTAGCAGGGCAGCCGAGAAGCGGCAGCTATAAACGCAGCCGCTCTTTGACAATGGCCACCGCAGGCTGACCCATGACTCCTCCCTCCTCCTCCTCAGACTCCTCAGAGAATCAGAGTATCAGGCACACATGTCCTGGTGTCCGTCCGTCCGGTCGTCCGTCCTGCGGAATAATTCCCTTCCCTTTCCTTCCCAATTTCCCATCGTGTTGACTTTGAGTTGCTACAGGATCTAAATTCATTCTCCTCAGGCTCCAGAGAAGCTGGGAAGGAGGGGACACTGCACGCACTACTACACTTGGTATAAACATTCTTGAGTGAGTGAGGAGTGAGGGGAGCGATGCCTTCCTGAATTGATGGGTTGAAATCTGTAACCGGAATTGATTGGTGCTGCCCTCCGCGAAATCTTGCAATCTTGAGGCGCATCGCAATGGATTCCGCAAACTGAAGCATTGGATTCAAAACGAAGCGGAAGCGGAAGCGGAATATCCATACGGGATCAGAAATTCGGGGGGAGGTGGGTTTCGTTCCTGGACAGTGGGAGAGAGAGAGAGAAAGAGCATCTCCTGCGGACCTGGAAATTTGGGCCTTTTAAATGGACGGAAAAAGGGGTCGGGTTTGTAGGGCCGGGGAGAAGTGACCCCTCGCTCGACCCCGAAGTCATTCCTGAATCATTCCATTAAAATAAAAGCCCCCCTATTTTGGGCCGGGGTGGATTGACCCCCTCGCTCGGCCCTGCGGGCAAACCCTGTTTTTTAAACCTGATTTCTTTTGCAAATTTTGAATTCATATCTGCGATCAGAGACCCCAAATTTGCTGAATGAAGTCAATAATATACCCTGGAACGGCCCAAAATAGGGGACTTCTTTTTTACATGCACCCCTAGTAAGGCTGAGCAAGGGAGGATTGACCCTTGTGTTGCCCCATGAAAGGGTAATTGTAAAAAATTGTCCCCTATTTTGTGCTGCTTAAATTCTGAATTTTTTCACATCTCCTAATTTGGGACCTTTAATTGCAAATATGAGTTCAAAACGAGATTCAAAATTTCAAAATTTCATTATATGCGGCAAAGAAAAAATTCCAATGTTTTCTACAGGGATAAAACATGGGGCAATACAAGGGTCAATCCTCCTTGGCCCCTAGTTTGTGCTTGATTAGTTTATCTTCTTCACTTCTTCTAGACAATTTGGGTTTGCTTTTGATTGCAAATACGAATTCAAAATTTGCAAAATTTTATCATGCATGAAAATAAATAAAATGCAACGTTTTTCCGTGGGGACAAGTCAGGGGGTCAATTCATCCTAGGCGTTTGTAGTAGTGCAAGGAGATGAATGTGGGGATGACCGTTTTTCCCCCCGCATTTCATCCTTGGGAAAAACATAGGAACTTTTTATTTTCCACGCATGATAAAATTTGCAAATTTGGAGTTTGTATTTGCAATCAAAGGTGAGATGTAGAAGATAGATTAATCAAGCATATAATAGGGGGTCTTCTTTTTATATTCACCTTTGGTTGCACCACCGCATTTGGTTCATTGCACTACTATAAACGTGCCCCCCCCCCCCCCCCCCCCCCAAAGTGTCCCTCCCCTCCAAATTGATTGACGTTTAAGATGTGGATGAGACTCCCTATGTGTATGTGTAGTTCAAGGTTGCGGCACCTTATTCCAACAAACTAAAATAGACAAAGATAGAAGTCCAATTCTACAAGGAAAAGAGAGAGTCAAACTTTGAACGCAATCATAATAATATTTTTGTCTTGCCTTTTCCTTTTGATTGAAGGGCTCACCAAAGAGAGATAGCCCATGTATTTAGTGTGACTGAATCATTTGAATTTAGGAAGTGGCGTGCATGTTAGTAAGGACTAGGGAATTTCATTTCTTGGCAAAACCTGTCGGACCTTCAAATTGGCGCTTTAGATAGCCATTTGAAGGACCATAGGAGGATGCTCTTTTGGACATCTGACTTCATTTGTTTAGCTTGTGTTTGTAGCTAGTGGTATAAAACATAGAAATTTGAAATCAATGTTTCATTCCATTGTGTGTTTAGAAGGCTACAAAACATACATGTGTGAAGCATTAAATTCAATTCTACAAATCAAAATTATGATACAAAAATAAATATAGAAATTCGGGCAATAAAAAAAATTGCAAAAATTTGAGATTAGTTTTTCATAGAATTTGCAAAGCTTTTATTCATCATTTCATTGTATTTGGATTATTGATGTGAAAGTTATGAAGAGTCTTGTTTTCATGGGCAATCAAAGCATTTCAATCTTGAAAAAAACTTGCATGAATCATTTTTTTATTCAGTTATCAAAAAAATTAGCCAAAAAAGGTTTACATGGTTTTGATTGCTTGCTAGGTAAATCTCACCTAATTAGAATTGATGTGTTTCAATTCCATTGTAGAATTATTAACAATTTAGGATTTGTTTTACTTTTGCACCTAATTTTATGTAATAGTTCTTTAAAGAATGAAGATCAAGTTGTTGTTTTTTTTTTAAATATTTTCCTTTAAACTCTAAACTCAATTCTCCACTATAAACTATTAAAAGTATTTTGTGCCAAATATCTATGGTGCCAAACTTCAAGTGAAGAATATAGTCAAAGTCTTGTAATTTAGTAAGTGAAGAAGATAGTAAAAGTCTCATAATTATGCATTGAAACAAAAAAAAATGTATTTAAATTTCCTCTAAGTTATAATATCTTACAATCTACATGGACAAAGTTTTTAAAATTTCTTCCACACATTTTCATACCAATGTAGTGCAAGATCCTATAGTTACAGATGTCCCCCTCCCAAATTTAATTTTTAATTTACTTTGTGCACTACTATAGAAAAATAAATTTTGGAGTAGAAAGGTTCAATATATAATGTAGTTATGAAACTTTGGGGATTAAAATAAAATAAAAATTACTAAAAAATAAAAATTATTAAAAAATAAAACCCATATGTTTGTTGATGTTAGAAAAATAATAAAAAAACTGAAATATGTGAATGAGATGTCATTTGATACGATTACTTTATTAAATAAAACTTTTCGACCCAATTCATATCAATTTTGAAGAAGAAATTAAGTGAAAAAAATATTGATGCATCATCCACTTGGTTATTACAAATATTTTATTATAGTGAATTATATCACCAATTTTACATTTACTTACACAATCTTTTATTTGACAAAAAATAGAGATTTATTTTGAGATGGTCGGTGCAATTTGACCCCATAGTGCCTCCAAAAGGGTTTGGGTTTTATTAGTCCAAGGATGGACAAATGTAAAAATATAGTGCTTCACCAAATTTTCAGTCATCACCATCCCGGCACTATCTGAAATTTTTAAAAATAAAATGTTAAAGTTTTAAAATAAAACCCCTAATCTACCTGTGGCAATCCTGAATCTACCCAAGTCAATGAGAAGCTGTAACTAACTAACACACTCTTCCATTAACAGAAGATATTCTATGGGGTAATTTGCCTCACTACTTTAATTCTTGTTATGTTTTGCAATTTTGCAAATTGCTTGGAATCATAACAAAAAAAACCCGAATATTGTTCTATTTCCGTTAGAGGCGATGGCTTAATTTTAAAAAGAAAAATGAAAATTGACAAATGATGGCTTAAGGTGTTTAATTGTGTCCTCCCACCCACCCACCCCCAAATAAAAAAATAAAAAGAAGGGAAGGCCAAAGTAGGAGTCGTTGACATTGTGAAAAGCCCACTTAATTTTCAGAACCATCATCTCCTTCCAAGGCGTTGAATTGAATGGAATGATGATCCCCAAATCCCCAATTCCCCAAACTTTCATCCGACTATTTCAGTGCAATTAATTCGTTCCTTGAAAAAAAGACCAAAAAAAATAAGAACAACTTTTCATTAGCCAGACTGCTTTCGAATTGAATGGCAATTATTCCCTCCGCTCCACACACCAACTTTTTTCATCTATCTGTAGGACGCCATTCATCCATTCTCTGGATGATATCAGAACTCTGTCCATCAGATTGCAGGCGGGGCTCGGTTCCGTTTCCACACAGTTACGACTGCAGTCACAGTGAGCTTCTGTACGTCTGTCTATCAAGTTTAGCAGCAAGGAGCTTTTGCGGGAAAGACGGACAATTTTCACCAAGCAAAGTTTTACAAATGCGGAAGGTAAAATTTCCGTCGTCAGTCAGTCTTCGAGCAATGTGGAGCTACGTAAGTAGAGTATGATCATGGAGCTTTCATTTTGTCAAGCCCGCAAGGTAGTCTCGGCAGCGTGTACCTTAGACAAATTTTCCATTTGTTTTTTTCTGCAACAACAAATGGAAATGGAAGGACTTCCATTGCACAGAATATTCGAAGTATGTACAACAGTCACCACGTGTACCCAACTGATATATTTCAAGGAAGTTTTTTGCAGTTCCAGACACTTGATTTTGTTTCTGCAACCCCAATCCCTGCCACAATTGAACTGCCAAGTCTCAGTTCCATGACAGACATCTGTCCACCCCCTGCGTCTGTTCAAAAAGATCAATTACTTGAATTATGATTTATTTTAAGAAGTTATCATAACTGCTACTGCGGTCGCACATACTGGCCGGTGACAGCAACACATAATATGCATCCGCCCCCCTTTGCGAACAACCGACACAAGGACGGAGCTCCGAAATCCAAACTTCCAACACGGGCGCCTGAGATTGAAACCCAGATCAACGCTAGCTGCCCACAGGAAAGTCAAGTAAAATTAGCCCAATTAAATGCAGATTTAATAGATCCTCGCCGAATCTGATGAATCGGGTAGTCTGATCAATCACGCAAGCTTTTTAATTAGAGATGAGTGACCTTGTTGATCAGGTTGATGCTAGCTACTTCAGATTGGATAGTTGTCAATTTGTCATGCTTCTGTTCTCTTTAGGGAATTAGGAGCCCAAGACTCACCAACACAGGCTGTAATAAGCAGAGCCGCACCCTCTTTCCAGTCATTCATTACCCAAAAAGAAAAGACAACCCGTACGTGCGTGCTATGGTGTAACACCTGCAAACCCAAGTCTCCCCAAACTAAACTATGTGCAAAAAATGAAAGCAGGCATGTCGACCAATGCGGTAACCTTTCCTTCAATTGCAGTTTCTGTTTGGGGAAAGTAAGGTATTATAAGTAAAGTATATTAAGCGAAGTTTTCTCTTTACGATTCTGTTGATCAATCAGGCGAGATTGCGAGAAGTCACTGATTGACTGGGGTTCAGTTTAATCGCGTTTAAGTTAAGATTGTCGTCTGTTGAGATTGCCACGTACATTGCTTTGGGTCGGCTTTTGGTTTGACTTTGGAAAATTGCTATAAATATATGGAGTCATCACTTCCGTTCAAGTTCCGAGACAGTAAACCCTCATTCCAAAGTTTCCAATTCAAGTCATCAAAAATAAAACTGAAGTAAAAATTCGCATTCAAGGTATTCTCGTCGCTACCAAAGCGCTGCAATCGACTGAGAAGAGACGAGATTCCAAGCGTCGTTGATCAGAATGTGGGCCGGGATTTCCGTCTCCGTCGGACGTCGTTTGCCTCGTGAAGGGCAAGTCAAATCCGGAGGTAGCAAAGGTAGGGACACCTAAAACACTTTTGCGACTGAATTTTTTTTTAATATTTTGGTTTGCAAAAAAGTTAAACCTTGAAGCACGTGGCCCCCATTTGACCAAGGTAGTCACCAAAATGCTTGGATTATTGAACCAATAGATGCATTTTTTCTTTTCATAGTGTTTAGTCGTCATACATTGGCCACCTACACCAAAAAACAACATCAATTGGATATTGTATGCAAAAATTATAAAGGGTTTGAGTTATTTTGGGTAGATGTCAATCTAAAATCATTTCTTGAATAATACCGTAGCCGGAGGTCACCTTCGGCACATTTTTGCCAAATAGTTAATTAAAGCCCAATACGAACTTCGGCACTTTAATCCTTAAACGACGAGCTGGTTATCATAGAAATGATTTGTTTTGGTACCATATGAATTGTTGGTTAAAGAAAATGCAAAAGCACTAATTGGAAGTCAAACTACTGTAAAAGATCTTCCCTTTTCACACAAAATTCAGAGGATGAATAGTTGCACTTTTGTCTTACAAGGAGAGATTATTTGTCATTCATCAGCCAAAAAACGTCCTTAGTGTCGTTTATAGGTTAAAGTATTAGTTCTTAAAAATTTGGCACTAGAATCAAACTATTTAAAATTATTCAACATGCACCTTGCATAGATTTGAGAGTCACGTTTGTTGTGAGTGATTGTGGATGTACACACAATCTCTTATACATGTGAGGTGGTAGGAGGTAAAACAATCCATGTGGGATAGGTAAATTTGGATTAGTAGAAGTTCAACCGGTCACACCTAGATAAGTCAAAGTAGGAATTGTGTTCAATGTAGAAATTCAGACCTCATTTTGGCATAAGAAAATAACTTTTTCCAAAAAAATTTGAACTTCGAAAAATGGTAAATCAACCTAAATTTCATCTCCAAAAATTTGTTTGAGATTTTGAGTCTCCAATCAAAATTTATTGACAAAATTTAGAGAGGGACATTTTCTTTAATGTATTTGTAATAAGATACTATTAATAGCTAATGAATAATAAACTACTGGTGACCTGTTAGGGAAAGGTGGCATGCACGTCATGGATTGATCATCCTGATTTCCAGGGGAGGACAGTCCTCGTGTTTTAACAACCCACGTGCGGCGGAAAAAGTAATACATGTAATACATCTTAAAATAAATAAAAATTTCCATAAAAAATTTATGGATAGATTTTACTACTTTAAAAGTTTATGTTTTGAATTATTGGTATTTTTTTATGCTAATAGTAATTAGTTATAAATTTTTTAAGAAAAAAGATACATTGTAAAGCTGAAAATAACTTTCACACCTCTATAATATATAAGAAAAAAAATTCTATAGAATAGCTTTCTATTGAAAGTTTATTTTGGTTGAATATTGATGCAATAGTCATCTTCATGTGAGCTCTATAAATATTTTAGTTGGAGAACATGCCATTTTAGTTCATTTTTCAACCCTTTCTAGACAATATATCTTATGTTATTTGGAATTGAAATTTTTGTTAATAGAAACCTTTAGTCATTGTTAAATAAAGCTCAAAATTTTAGGATGAAATTATAGTTTATTCAAAAGTAAATAGGGGGTCAAAAAATCACTCCACCACACATAGGTACCCCAAATGTAGTGAGAGTGACATCCCCTAGCTTGATTTTTTCAAGCATGCACTCACATGAGTGACAGACAAGCATTCTAGAACAATCTAAAAGAATCCACCTTTATTGTGCAAAGTGATTCTTTATTTTGCCTTGGAGCATATTTTTTGGCTCCAATAATATATAAGGTGTGACCACCCATAATCGATCCAATACGAAATTGTAGACATGATATGGAGTATAGTGAAGCGAAGGAAAAATTTCCACAGGTGGAGAGATAGAAATGAGGAAGATTGCCAAAAGTTTTGTAATTCTATCAATTGAAGTGAATTTACAGTGGATTTTGGAAGGCAAAAGTTGCGTCAAATCTATGTCCAGTGTGTAGACTATTCCAAAATTGCTCATGTAACCCCTTAGACCGTTGTCCCTTCGAAGGACAAATTGGATTTTGGGTAGGTACCTACGGACTAAATTTGTGTCGTGATTTTTTGAAACTTTTTTTGAAGATAGAAAAATTGATAAACTTTGTAGGAATTTTTTTTTCACTATCAGTGCCTAGGAACAACAATTATGACCAAATAAGCTCAAAACAAGGGATGGGGGGCAGCCTGGGCAGCAAAAGAAAAATTTGTAAAAATTTGAAGTTTTTTTTTAAATATTTTTTTTCTCATAGAATATATTTTTTCTATTTGGAAATCTTTTATTCATTTCATTTGGATTTGTTATGAGAAAGTTATGGACATTTTAGTTTTTCGGGTAGTTAGAGCATCGTCTTGAAAAAATAACTTCTAGGATTCATTTCTGAATGCAATTTTTCAATTTTTTTCAATTTTATTTTATTTCATGGTTTAGTTTACTTGTTAGAACAATCTCACCATTGGGATTAGTGCATTTTAATTCTATCTAAAATATATGAATATTTTAGATTTTCCTTTTGTCTTGTACCTACTTGTACTTAACAATTTTTTTAAGAATGATAATTAAGTTCTTTTTGAACTTTTTTTCCCACCCTAGACTCTCAAAATGTTGTAGTGCAAAAAAATTTAAGTTAAAAATGTTTGAAGTCAAAAAATCTAGTCTGGCAATGTGCTGAAAAACTTGTTTTTCCACTTTAAATGCATATATCTTGCAATCTATGCGGTGAGAAATTCTAAAACAAATTCCACAAGTTTTTATACTAGTTAGGTGTAAGATCCTACGGTTAAATGTGCAAAAAAAACATTTTTCAAATATTTTTACTCTTTGCTATAGAAATGGCAGTTTTGATTGTTTTTTGGCAGAAAAAAGGCCTTGGGTCTTTAGAGGTTAAGAGACTACTTTTTGTTCACTTTGGCACTCCAAACCAAGTACAAATCAAGCAGATGTGTCATGAAAAGAATGGAGGGATTGATGATCAAAAATCAAGAACTCATGTTTGAAAATTAGTCCCAGTCTCTCCTGCATTTCTGCCACCCTATTATCTACCGGTGGGGTGATGATTGGTGATGGGTGGCTCTACCTTATGTCTTATTATGGTCCATTTTGTTAAATTAGTAAAGTTGTAGGCATAAAAAATGATAAAATTGTCTATGGAAAACAAGGTTAGTGAAGCTTGAGGGAAATGACTAAGAGAAGACCTACTAGTAGTTATATTCGTCATATAGAAATTTTCTTGGGTAATTTCTTTACTGTACTTGGCCAATGTTTTTACTAGTGAATTAAGATCAATATGGAATTTTGGTCTAGGTCGCATATTAGGTATTTTCAGTCCTTTTTTAAGTTCATGTCTCACACTAATAAGAGCCATGATTTTTGACTATGGTAAAACCACCCATTACCAACCAAGCATCAATATCCAACATGTAGGATGCAACTATTTCCAACGAAGGCTGAAACAAGTTCCAATCAAAGTTTGGAACGTGATTTTTTTCTCCTTTGCAAGGTTGGGACTATAAAGTCATGACACATGTCTTGATGTAGTGAGCAAGAAAGTAGTTATGGAATGATCAGAATTGAAAGACTCTTTATATTTTGGATATAGGTTGAGGCCAACTTCTGGCTTCCAAAATTTACAGTAATTTGAATTAAGGAAAAAAAATCACAAAAAATTGGCAATACCTGTCATTTCTATCTTTCTACAAGGGCAATAAATTTACACTGCCTTCTATTGCTCCAGAACATGCAAAGGAATCGCTTAAGTGGTCGATTATGGGTGGTTCTACCGTAAGCCCAAAGTCATTTTTCTCCAAGCCCCACGTCAAGACCGCCAGGGAGGATTGACCCCTGTATTGCCCCGTGTTTTACCACTGCAGAAAACACTGAAATCTTTTATTTGCCGCATATGATAAAATTTTCAAATTCTGAATTCATATTTGAAATCAGAAAGCCCCAAATTAGCTAGGAGGCATGATGAAATAAAAAATTTAAGCAACACAAATTAGGGGCAATTTTTACATTTACCCTATGACGGGGCAATACAGGGGTCAATCCTCCCTGGCCCGTCAAGACCCAAGATGCCTTTTGTTTTGGCAGCATCATACAGACATGCTCATGCTACCATACACGTCAACAAACCACTTCCACTTAAGTTAACCTTAGTTCCTGTTCCAAAGTTTTCAATGCAATCTCATGTGCATCTGATGCCAATGTTGGCCTAAAATAAGCTTAAAATAAGCTTAAGTGCTCATGGGACAAGTGACAAGTCAAATAATTCTTAGACTGAACAGTTCAGGAAGTCAATGATATTGTTTAGTGGAAGTTCTCATTCAACTTGGGCACTCCATTGAACTGCCAGGAAGAATTGTCTAAATTCATTTGGATTTACTTGTAAGTTAACCCCTAAAGGCCCAAGGTCTTTTCCGCCAAAAAACACTCAAAACTGTCATTTCTATAGCAAAGAGTAAAAGAATTTGAAAAATGTTTTTTTTTTCACATCTAATCATAGGATCTTACACCTAAATAGTATAAGAATGTGTGGAAATTTTTTTAGAATTTTTGACCGCACAGATTGCAAGATATCTGTATTTAAAGTGAAAAAAACAAGATTTTCAACACATTGCGGGACTAGATTTTTTGACTTCAAACATTTTTAACTTAAAATTTTTGCACTACAGCATTTTGAGCTTTAAATATTTTTAGTAGAGAATTGAGTTGAGAGGCTAGGGAAAGAAAAAAAGTTCAAAAAAACTTAATTATCATTCTTAAAAAAATTGTTAAGTAGAAGTAGGTACAAGATAGAAGGAAAATCTAAAATATTCATATATTTTAGATGGAATTAAAATGCACTAATCCCAATGGTGAGATTGTTCTTGCAAGTAAACTAAACCATGCAAAAAAGAAAAAATTTTAAAATTTTAAAAATTGCATTCAGAAATGAATCCTAGAAGTTATTTTTTTCAAGAAGATGCTTTGACTGCCCAAAAAACAAGAATGTCCATAACTTTCTCATAACAAATCCAAATTAAATGAATAAAAGATTTCCAAATAGAAAAAAATATATTCTGTGAGGAAAAAAACATTAAAATAAAAAATTCAAGTTTTTGCAAATTCTTTTTTTGCTGCCCAGGCTTCCCCCCCCCCCCCCCCCCCCCCCCCCTGTCCCCTGTTTTGAGCTTATTTGGTCATAATTGTTGTTCTCGGGCACCGATTGTGAAAAAAATTATATTCCCACAAAGCTTATCAATTTTTCTGTCTTCAAATAAAGTTTCAAAAAATCACAACAAAAATTCAGCCCATAGGTACCTGCCCAAAATCCCATTTGTACCCCGAAGGGACAACGGTCTTTTAGGGGTTAACCTCTAAAGTTTCCAAGGCCTTTCACCCCCATCAAAAACCACTCAAAACTGTCATTTCTATTGCAAAGAGTGGAAAATTCATTTTTAAAATAGGTTTTACAAAATTACAAAACTTACACTTACCATTGCCAAACACACCGAAATAATGACCCATGGCGGGTGGGCTTCCAATTTGTTCATCTTCCGAATCCCACCAATACCAGAATTTCCCGATTTTGAATTCTACCTTGAGCTTCTTAAGAAATCCCAGGTAAGGATATTCGTTGAAAAGGGTTGGAGGGGGGCGGGGGGGGGCGCCCTTGCAAGAATGTTACTGCGAGTCAATTGCCATTCCGCAGATGATTCCTGAATCTGAGTTTTGACTTTGGAAGTCTCACACAGAGAAATTCTGTTATTAATAAGAGGGAATGATTGCAACCCAAACATCAATACATGCTCTTCCTTTTTTCCGCCGAAAAAAAACCCCTCTTATCAACCAATCAATCATGCGAATGGCGGCGGCACGGTGGCGGGCACATTCAATTGTTGGGTGTTGGGCAGATAAGACATGGCGGGTTCATGGAGTTTAGTATTTGTCATGTTTCTTGCGGACTCCAGTTGGGGCACTCAACAAGCCAATCACTCCGTCGGTCTTCGAGAATTTCATTGCCTGTTTGTTCCGTCCATATTCCAGTTTTATGGCCATTCCCAATCTGCAGAGGTTCATGAAGTCCGGTCGTATCTTATCCTCGTGGATAGTCACGTTCTCATCGTTCACTTAGGGCTGTGCATCCATGTGGAGTCGTGGGCCGGTGAAGAAGGTTACTAGTCAACGGTGGAATGGGGATTCCAAAAAAACGGGGAAAGTGTTAGCATGCGAGCATAGAATCTATGAGCCCATAAGTTTATATTGTAAATACTTTTTATGGTTATAGGTGTTTACGTTATATGTAACTATGTTGTAGATTCTTTCTATGTTATAGTGTATCTATATTATAGGTACATGTGTTATAAACACCTTCAAATGGTTGTAGGTACACACCTGCAAGTAGGTACAAGGCTTGGAGGCTCACGTCTCTGTGCTCACACACTAGCATTGTTGCAGAAAAACTAGCATGGACTTCCATTCCATTGCTAATTGATGGCTTCAATGGCCCCCAACTCTGCATGGAAGTGGCCATTATTCAAGTAGAACTAAGGTAGATGGACTTGGGACCGAACCAATCTTTCAATTCATACCTCACTTTTGCTTTTGTAATAGACTGTTAGTTAACCTCTAAAGGTTTTTGACTATGTTTTCACAAAAAACACTCTCAAACTGCCATTTATAGTACAAGTACCAAATTTTGGAAAAAAAAACATTTTCGGACACATGTAACCGTAGGATCTTGTAGTAAACTAGTTTGAGAAGATGTGGAAAAAATTTCAGAAATTTCCACCGTGTAGATTGCAAGAAATTAGCATTTGAAGTGACAAAAATCCTTTTTTTTGTCCCTGCGAAAAACCGGGCAGCTGCACTTCACATGGTCACATTTGTATGAAAAAGTGTCCAAAATGGTGGTAACTCTTTGGATTCATTCTTCAAAGCAAGTTAGCTACATTCTTGAAAAATTTAAGATCATTTGGAATTGTACAACATATAGGAAAAAAATAGTAAGTAGAAAGAAGTAGAAAATGATTCAAAACACTAAATTGTTAAGGATTTAATTATGGAGTTGAAAAATGCCAATCCAAACGATTGTAATGTTGTAATAAACAATCTACACCTTGTGTTTATATTTTTTTCCAAAAATATTGAAAATTGAGTTAAATAAAGGACTTCAAAGTTTATTTTAGAGTAGAGATTCCATAACTACCCGCAAACTACCCACAACTAAAATTCCTCATAACTTTCATCTCATAAATCAAAGTGGAATGATTCAAAGCTTTCCTTGTGCACATAAATCTAGAGAACCAATTTCATATTTTTATTTCTTTAGAAAATGATTTTTAAAGAAGTTTTTTTTGCTGCCCGGGCTGCCCGCCGAACAATGAAAACTACATATCATACCATAAGTTTTTAACCATGTGGTCAAAAGTTATGAAAATTGTTGGACCCTAAAGCTACTCCTCGGGCACATCTTGTGTGAAAATTTCAAAGAAAAAAAATAAAAATTCCATTCATGGTGAGCTGCCCAGAAACGCTATGTTGTCAAGAAACGGTGATTGGTCCTTTAGGGGTTAACCCCTAAAGGACCAAACACCGTTTTTTGACAACATAGCGATTTTGGGCAGCTCACTATGACCGGAATTTTTCTTTTTTTTCTTTGAAATTTTCACATAAAATGTGCCCGAGGAGTAGCTTTAAGGTCCAACAATTTTTGTAACTTTTGACTACATGGTTAAAAAGTTATTGCATGATATGTCATTTTCATTGTTCAGCGGGCAGCCGGGGCAGCAAAAAAAAATTCTTTAAAAATCACTTTTAAAAAAAACTAAAATTTGAAATTGGTTCTTTAGATTTATATGTAAATGGGAGGCTTTAAATCATTCCATTCCGATCAATGAGTCAAAAGTTATGAGGATTCTTAGTTTGGAGGTAGTTATGGAATCTCTACTCTAAAATAAACTTTGAAGTCCTTTATTTAACTCGATTTTTAATATTTTTGAAAAAAAATAAAAACATTGGGTGTAGATTGTTTATTACAACATCACAATCGTTGGGATTGGCATTTTTCAATTTCATAAATAAATTCTTGACAATTTAGTGCTTTGAATCATTCTCTACCTCTTCCTACTTACTATTTTTTTCCTATATGTTGTACAATTCCAAATGATCTGAAATTTTTCAAGCATGTAGCCAACTTGCCTTGAAGAATAAATCCAAAGAGTCACCATCGTTTTGGACATTTTTTCATACAAATGTGACCTTGTGGAGGGCAGCTGCCCGTTTTTTCGCAGGGACAAAAAAAGGATTTTTGTCAATTCAAACGCTATAATCTTGCAATCCACTTGGTGGAAAATTCTGAAATTTTTTCCACATCTTCTTAAACAAGTTTACTACAAGATCATACGGTTTCAAGTGTCCAAAAATGTTTTTTTTCTAAAATTTGGCACTAGTATTAGAAATGGCAGTTCTGGAGCGGTTTTGGTGAAAACATAGTCAAAAACCTTTAGGGGTTAATACACAAGCTCATCAATTAGTGAGAGAGTTTGAAGAGTGCAAGATTGATCCCTTGTCACAAGTTTGATTTAATTAGTGTGAACATTTAGATTAAATTTAGATGGAATTAAAGTAGATGACTGCAAATGACAAAGATTAGATAATGATTGGTCAACAACCACACAACGAATGGATGACGATTGGTCCATAATCACATTATGTGAAATAGTATGAAAGTAGTCAATAGTTTTTATAATATAAATTTAATATATGTCACAACAAGTTAGTCGTTTTTCTATCTTAACCCCTAAAGTTCCATGATTATGTTTTCATCGACAAAAACACTCAAGAACTGCCATTTCTATTACAAGTACCAAATTTTTGAAAAATAACTTTTTTTGACACATGTAACCATAGGACCTTGTATTAAGCTGACTTGAGAACATGTGATAAAATTTTCAGAAATTTCCGCCGCGTGGATTGCAAGATATAAGCATTCAAAATCACTAAAATCATTTTTATTACCCTTCGGAAAACTGGGCAGCTGCACTTCAGAAGCTCACTTTTCTATGAAAAAATGTCCAAAATGATGGTGATTCTTTTGATTCTTTTTCCTACACAAGTTTGCTATATGCTTAAAAATTTTCACATCATTTGGAATTGCACAACATGTAGGAAAAAAACAGTAAGTAGAATGAAGTAGAGAATGATACAAAATACAAAATTGTTAAGAATTTAGATATGGAATTTGAAAATGCCAATCCCAACGGTCGAAATGTTGTAATAAACAATCTACATCCTATGATTTTATTTTTTTCAATAAATATTGAAATTTGAGTAAGATAAAGAACTTCAAAGTTTATTTTAGAGTAAAGGTTCCATAATTGCCCGCAAACTAAAACTCCTCATAATTTTTGACTCATTGGTCAAAATGGAATGATTAAAAGTTTTCCACGTAATTGTAACTCTAAAAATCCAATTAAAAAATTTGTTTCTGAAAAAAGTGATTTTTAAAAATCTGCCCAGACTGCCCGACCAAGAAAAAAAGTAACATATTAGGCCATAACTTTTGACTCATATTTCCAAATGTCATGAAATTTAGTGCATATGAAAGATTTTCCTTGCACACAACTTGTGTTAAAATTTCAGCCCAAAATATGAAAATCTCTTGTCACAGGTACCTTCCCAAAATTTCTCTATTGCCAAAAAAAGCAAGCTAGCTGGTCCTTCAAGGGTTAAATAAAAACAAATCAATCATATTTCTACATATACTATTTATCTTTTGTTTATCTCATTTATTGTTTATCTTTGTTGAACTCAACCGCTAAAGATGAAGTAAGGTACATGTATCTAAAATCATTTGAATAAGCACGTGAATATGGTCCCTATTATTTGTTTTTGTTTTTGTTTTTGAAATCAAATGCCAATTTTATATTCTCTTAGCATACAATTTTTGGACATTGTATGAATAAACTATAAAATTTTGAAGTGTAGTGAAAATGAGTATTTAAAATTGACCCTATGTTCTCTTAAATAAAAAATGTGTATTTCAGGCAAGAATGTATAGGGCTTGGTTTTAGAAATGGTTGTAGTTAGGTGAAATTGCCTTTGCCCTTAAGTGTTCAAGCAACCATGACATGACCAGTTGGATTTATAAAAATAAAAATAAATCCTTTTAGATTCTTCAAATTGTAGTAATTTTGAAATTTGTCAACTACAAAAGGATACTAATCCTAGTTGAAGATATTAAGAATCTAAAATCTAATTACTGATGGTAGATTCAATTTGATTGGGACAAAGTCTGAGTGCTTGCCATAAGACATTTTGGGGATATGGTAGATGTCTTAATGACCCTTACACTAATAGTGAAATTTAAGTGTTACTACACTAATTGGTTTAAAAATGCTATAATTGATTTTATTCTTGATGAATATTTTACCAAGAGATTAGATATCAATACTATTCAAAGAGGGGATCTCCATAAATATGAGGGGTTGTTACACCTTTTTTGAGAGTGAAAATTCTATAAAGAATGAAAAGTTACAGAGTGCATGGAGATTCAATGGCACCTGGCTATTCCCCAAATGGGACAATTTTAGGTCTAGGTGTGGGTAGGTGGGCTGGCTGGGTTGGCTGTGGCTGGTGTTTTGTGTTTGTATTTTAGGTTGTCTAAAAAGCTAAAAATCTCCGCCGAGGCTTTGTGCTTCTGGTTAGTTGTATTGTTTCCCTTATAAATGGAAATCGTCCATGTGTTTCAAACAAACAAAGAAGGTACAGAGTGAAAAGAGGAGTCATTAGAAGCCCTTCTCCATGAAGAAAGTGTGCTGTCTGACAAATAAATGAACACATCCAATGTTCTTTGTTGATTCTAGTGATATAAAATTTGTAGCCTTTATCAATTATGTTTTCCACATTATGATCAATGAAATTAGGATAAAAAAACATCTCCACAAAATTATGGACAATCATTTTGGGACGGAGGAGGGGAAGTACACATGATAAGTCAATTATGTAGCTGTGCGTGTTTGTCCTCGTGGATCATGATTTTTCCCTTGTCAACGCAAAACCGTACGTATTCCCGCTAACTTAATGATGCCGAAAGCTTCAATCCATGCTAAATTTGTTCCACCCAATCTTGCCGAGGGTCAACGGAGTCCCCCCAATCGCGCACTCAGATTTTTCTAAAGAAAACTCAAACAGAAGGAACGCCTGCAGAAGAACTGCTCTTAGTTTTGTTTTTTCCCCTCCCCCCGCCGTACAAATTAAATGGCACCGCTTTTAATTTCGCTAGCCGGGGACGTACGTAGTACGTGTTTGTGTTTTGTGCCCGTGTCGGGTTCTTGGCCGTAAAGGTGTCATCCCGCTTCTTCTTCTTCTTCTTTTTTCTCCCCCTTTTCCTGAAAAGGTGTTTCCTTGGCGTGTTGGGCGTCTCTCCCAAAGTCCGCGACAATGACATGGAAAAATTTGGAGGCCGTGAGAAACAGTTGGTTCTGTCGAGCTCGAGTTGGCGCCTGACTTCCGAGTTCTCCTCCTACCATTGATGGCTGACTTCGCTGCAGGGTCCCGTACAAAGTGCACTGCAACCTGGCCTCCTCGCCAGCTTCGAATTTGTACTTGAGAACCTGGAACGAATACCCATCCTCGTTCCATTTAATCCTTAAGGGACGCAACCCCATGATCGAGGTAGTCACCAAAAAGTACTTTGATTATTGAACCAACAAGTGCATTCTTGGTTCTTACAATGAACGATGAAGTCATCCACTGGACACACATCCATCATTTACAGGCCACAACGTCCTTCAAGGGTTAACTCATACCAACAGTGTACATCAACCCCCCCTCCAAACAAACAAAAAAATAATAATATACTCCATTGGTACATGAGGATGGAATTGGGTGCAGCATAGGAGAAAATGGGTATGTCTACCTTGGGCATGTTACATGCTAGCCCAATGGGGAACTTTGTGCCTAAGGTTGGACCACCTATACCTAATCACTTAAGCTCCTGTGGCGCAGATGGTGAGCAATTGAATGCGATGGAGTTTTTTCCCGTGTAGGAAGATAGAAAATACTAAGATTGCAAAAAACTTAGAATTTTTTTTGCAAAAACTGAAATTTCTGTGAATTTTGGGAGCCAGAAAGTGTTCTAAACCAATTCCCAATCACTAGAGTCTTCCAATTCCGATCACTCAAGAACTAGCTTCCTACTATCTATTTTCTTGTTATTTTTTGCATACTTTAGGACATGTGTCATGATCTTACTAGTTCCAAAGCTAAAAAAGAGTAAAAAAGAACATTACAAGCCTTGATTGGAAATAGGGGCACTACCGGTTGGGAACTGGTCCCTGGTTGGAAATGGGTGGTCAGACCTTAATTCAAATAAATAGCCTCAATTGATTGTTTTGTTAGGGGTGGGCAAGTGGAAAAAGAGGAATTCAAGTTTCAATTGATATCAATGGATAACCCCTCGGTGAAAACCAATCAATCTTGAGGGAATCTAATACGTGTGGATTTCTTACTGTATCCCTTCCCACCCACTAGGTCCACATGTGAAAGTGCAATTGCTATTTGCACTTATAGCATCCTGTGAAGTTTCCCCACCGGGCCGGCATGTAAATACGTCCTTAGCATACTTAGTTTCCCTTCACTTGTGGGCTCTGTCATCCTCGCGCTGATATATATATATCTCAGTCCTTGAACTTGAGTGGGTCTGGAACTTGCTACCTAGTACAATTCGCATAAGCTTCTTCGGAGGGTTGAAAATAAATTTAATTTTATTGATTATATATTTTTTTAAATTTGTACAAAAATCATAAGGTAAACCCCTCCAATACATTTATTTTATTTTATATGCTCAAGTCTCAATACACAAATTCATCAAAAAAGCCTTCTTCTTGTGCAGAGTTTTATGTGATACTATGACTACGAGATGTTTTCAACAGTTGGTGCTGGACGAAGGAAGAATGTAAGTGTACCGCATCGTAATTATCCCCCAAAAGCACACACTGCAATCTGATATACAAATCAAATTCTATGCCGAGGACGTGAGGACATGTTTGTATGTTTGTCAGCATCCCTATCATGTTGGAGAGTCGGACCTAAATCTTGTCACCTACTTATTAACGTAACCAGAGGTAGGAATGCTCATTCTAGACATTTTTGGGCCTAAGGTGGGAGCACCCAAAACCAACGGTGTACCCAATGGCATCACTTTCTACACATGGTAGTCATTTTAGAATTTAAATGTAGGTAGACCATAGATAGCTTATTGTTTGTTGACTTACGTTTAGTTTCTGGAATCATTGCCTTATCTAAAACGTGATGCCATCGAGGACACCATTGGTTTTGGGTGCTTTTACCATATTTGATGTTGTTAAGAATGGGCTCATTTCAATCATGTTGTCATGGTCACTTCACACAATATACAGTTCGGTATTGAAAGCTTATAAACTACCTTTTCGAGCCCTTCAAAGATTTGTACATTATATAAAATAAAATAGGCTTTTTTCTGTCTTGCATAATTCACTACTCAATTCTTACCAAATTCATACCAAATTTTAGTGTCAAAAAAGCACAGTTCCATTTGGGATGAATTTTTTAAGTCAATTTCGGTGGTTTTACATAATATTTTATTGAATACAATTGGTGATGAATTTATTTTTTAAATTTGATTGCATAGATACATAGTGAACATCCATATGCACATCTTTTACATTAAAAAATACCCCCTTAACCCCTAAAGGACCTGCATGCGATTTTGGGCAGTATAAAAAAATTGGACAGGTACTTATGACTAGAGTTTTTTATATTTTTGGCTGAAATTTTAATAGAAGGTGGGCGCAAGGAGTACCTTTCATATGCACTAAACTTCATGACATTTGGAAATAGGAGTCAAAAGTTATGGCCAAATATGTAACTTTTTTTCGTAACTGGGCAGTCCGGGCAGATCAGAAAAAATCACTTTTTTCAAAAATAAAAATTTGAAATTGGTTTTCTAGAGTTATATATACGTGGAAAGCTTTGAACCATTCCATTTCGACCAATGAATCAAAAGTTATGAGGATTTTTAGTTTGCGGGCAGTTATAGATTTATTACTCTGAAATAAACTTTGAAGTTGTTTATTTAACTAAAATTTTAATATTTTTTGAAAAAAATAAATTCATAGGATGTAGGTTGTTTATTACAACATTACAACCATTGGGATTTACATTTTTCAATTCCATAATTAAATTCTTAACAATTTAGTATTTTGGATCATTCTCTACTTCTTGCTACTTACTATTTTTTTTGTATATGTTGTACAATATCAAATGATTTGAAAAATTTTAAGCATGTAGAGAACTTGTTTAGGAAAAATAATTCAAAGATGCACCACCATTTTGGACATTTTTTCATACAAATGTGACCTTGTGAAGTGCAGCTGCCCTGTTTTTTGCAGGGACAAAAGAAAGATTTTTGCCAATTCAAATGCTAATATCTTCCAATCCGCATGGTGGAAAATTTTGAAGTTTTTTCGACATCTTCTAAAATTAGTTTACTATAAGATCCTACGGTTACATATGTCAAAAAAGTTTTTTTTTCAAAAATTTGATACTTGTACTAAAAATGGCAGTTTTGGAGTGTTTTTGGTGAAAACATAGTCATAGAACTTTAGGGGCTAAGTAACAAAAAATAATATAATCAATGAAGAATTCAATGAAAAATGTTTTTTGACGAAACTTTGAAGAAATGTATATCCCTATATTTTAACCCCTAAAGGACCAGCATAGAAATTTTGGGCAGGTACTTGTGACTGGAGATTTTCATATTTTAAGCTGAAATTGTAATAGAAGTTGTGCGCAAGGAATATCTTTCATATGCACTAAATTTCACGACATTTGAAAATACAAGTAAAAAATTAGGGCCTAATATGTTATTTTTTTCTTCAAAAGGGCAGTCCGGGCATATCAAGAAAAATCACTTTTTTCAGAAACAAAAATTTGAAATTTATTTTCTAGAGTTATATATATGCGGAAAGCTTTGAATCATTCCATTTTGACCAATGAGTCAAAAGTTATGAGGAATTTTAGTTTGCGGATAGGTATGGAGTTTCTACTCTAAAATAAACTTTGAAGTCCTTTATCTTACTCAATTTTCAATATTTTTTGAAAAAAATAAAATCAAAGGATGTAGATTATTTATTACAACATTGAAACCATTGGGATTGACATTTTCCAGTTCCATAATTAAATTCTTAACAATTTTGTGTTTTGAATCATTCTCTACTTCTTTCTACTTACTATTTTTTTCCTATATGTTGTGCAATTCCAAATGATGTGAAATTTCTTAAGCATGTAGCCAACTTGTCTAGGAAAAATAATCAAACAAATCACTACAATTTTGGACATTTTATGATAGAAAAGTGAGCTTGTGAAGTACAGCTGCCCTATTTTTCGCAGGGTCAAACAAATAATTTTAATGAATTTGAATGCTTATATCTTGCAATCCACGTAGTGGAGATTTCTAAAATTTTTACCCACATGTTTTTAAATGAGCATACTACAAGATCCTATGGTTACATGTATCAAAATAGTTATTTTTCAAAAAAATTATACTTGTACTAGAAATGGCATTTTCGAAGTGGTTGTGGTAAAAACATAGTCAAGGAACTTAACCCTTTAGGGCCTAAGGCGCCCCTTTTGATGATGAAATCACCTTGATGAAAGTTGGTCATAGTGTTCAAAATCAAATAAATTGGACTTTTGTCCCAATTTGGGAAAATTGGAGGAATGTGAACTTATGATGTTAATCATCATAGGTGGAGTCACATGACTTTGTAAACAAATTTAACTTTTTCAAGATTCAGATTCCTTCATGACTGACTTAGATTCCCTTCTTCTAGAGTTAATATTCATTCCAAATCATTGTATATAGGCTTATTAGATGCACAATTTCCATGCCCTCCTACTTCATTCAGACCTCGCTTCTAAATGGAGAATTTAAATTATTTCCAAAATTTGAATTAGATCAACCCAAACATGCATACTCAACCTTAAAGGGTTAAGGAGTTAACTTGAATTTGGCATAATAATTGTACCATCATGCTCAAATGTACAAAATTAGTTACCATGTAAGGTGAAAATGCCAAAATCAAGTTAAAATATAGGGATATCCATTTCTTCAAAGTTTGGTCATACAACACTTTTCATTGAACTCTTTATTGATCATATTTTCGTTACTTAACCCCTAAAGTTCCATGACTATGTTTTCACTGAAAACGCTCAAGAACTGCCATTTTTAGTACAAGTACCAAATTTTTGAAAAAAACTTTTTTTGACTCATGTAACCGTAGGATCTTGTAGTATGCTGACTTGAGAATATGTGGTAAAAATCTTAGAAATTTTCACCGCGTAGATAGCAAGATATAAGCATTCAAAATCACTGAAGTTGTTTTTTTGAGCCTGCGAAAAACAGGGCAGCTGCACTTTACAAGCTCAATTTTTTATGAAAAAATGTCCAAAATGGTGGTGCTTCTTTGGATTCTTTTTTCTAGACAAGTTGGCTACATGCTTGAAAAATTTCACATCATTTGAAATTGTACAACATATAGGAAAAAAATAGTAAGTAGAATGAAGTAGAGAATGATTCAAAATACTAAATTGTTAAGAATTTAGGTACAAAATTGAAAAATGCCAATCCCAAAGGTTGAAATGTTGTATTAAACAATCTACATCCTATGATTTTATTTTTTTCAAAAAATATTGAAAATTGAGTAAGATAAAAGACTTCAAAGTTTATTTTAGAGTAGAGATTCCAAAACTGCCCGCAAACTAAAATTCTTCATAACTTTTGACTCATTGGTCAAAATGGAATGATTAAAAGCTTTCCACGTATAGATAACTCTGGAAAACCAGTTTCAAATTTTTGTTTCTGAAAAAAATGATTTTTTCTGATCTGCCCGGGCTGCCCAGTTACAAAAAAAAGTAACATATTAGGCCATAACTTTTGACTCCTATTTCCAAATGTCATGAAATTTAGTGCATATGAAAGGTACTCCTCGCGCCCACCTTCTATTAAAATTTCAGCCAAAGATATGAAAATCTCTAGTCACAAGTACCTGCCCAAATTTTTTATACTGCCCAAACCCGCATGTTGGTCCTTTAGGGGTTAAGGGGATGTTTTTTTTATTATGAAAGATGTGCATGTGGATGTTCCCTACGTATCCATGCAATCCAACTCAAAAAATTCATCACCAATTGTATTCAATAAAATATTATGTAAACCCATAAAAATTGACTTAAAAAATTCACCAAAAATAGAATTTTGCTTTTTTGACATTGAAATTTGGATATGCTTGATTGGGATTGTTTAAGGATGCAATGATAATTATGTTTAGCAAAAAATAAAAATTACAATCCACATTATACATAATTTTTTTAATGGCTCCAAAGGCAATTTGTAAGCTTTCAATACTTAATTGTACATCCCAAATCCCACAAAATTCTCAAAATCTGATTGATGGAGATTTAAAAATTAGGACTTGGGGCTTTCCATTATTGTGTCTAAGTCCTACTATCGTCACTATCAAATGTTTTTACATAGCTACAACACTTGTTTAGAATTTTGGTGCCAAGGGAGTAAGACTTGGGAAGTCAAATTGGGTCTAGCAAAAAATGGAGACCCAACTTGGCCTCCAAGTCCCATTTGAATTTCTTTAAATATTTGTACCCTCTAAAATTTTGTGGTGTTTTGAAGCCCAAAATTGCTTCAAATACTAGCTTGTACCTATATTAAGGCTAAAATCTTTAGCTGTATTTACTTTCCAAGAAATCCAACCATAGAATAATTTTGTTAACTTGTTCTAGTACATCCTTCCAAAAGTTTAGAATAAAAATCTTCATCAATTGCATATACAATGTGTCTAAGCTTCAAAAATAAGTTTTGTAGCCCTTCCCAAAGGCAAAGTTTTGTTTTTCAACATATTATTTAAGCAAAAAACATTTATTTCAAGAGTTGTGCAATTTACAATATTTGGACAATGGGTTGAAAATATGTGTAAAAACATTTAACTTTTACCCATTTATGGATTAAAAATATGGATTAAAAATCAAAACATTTTGACCCAGTTAATTGTTTAAAATATACATTTTGACTTTGTGACCCATTTTCTGGTACGCAATTGCTATTTAATATCATACATGAGATAGTTGTTGGACCTTTGGTGTTTACACTAAATTCCCAAGTCCCACATCTTATATTCTAGTTAACTTAGAAAGGACCAAGGGCTTTTTTTGGCTAAAAAACACTCAAAACTATCATTTCTATTGCAAAGAGTAAAAAAATTGAAAATTGTTTTTTTTGCACATCCAACCATGGGATCTTATACCTAACTAGTATGAGAGTGTTTGGAATAAATTTCAAAAAGAATTCTCACACAAATTGCAAGATATTGAATTGAATTGAATCGAGGGTCTAGAGGAAAAAAAACTCAAAAAAATTTAATTTTCATTCTTAAGAAATTTTTTAAGTAGAAGTAGGTAGGAAATAGAAGGAAAATCTAAATTATTAATACCTTTAAAATGGAATTAAAAGGCACTAATTCCAATGGCAAGATTATTTTAGCAAACAAACTAAACCATGTGGAATTTTTTTTGAAAATTTGTAAAAATTGCATTCAGAAATGAATCCTATAAAATATTTTTTTCAAGAAGATGTTTAAATTGCTAAAAAAATAAGATTGTCCATAACTTTCACATCACATATCCAAATGAAATGAATCTAGGCTTCCCATGTAGACAAAAATATAATCTTTGGGAGAAAAAATCAAAAATTTGAAATCTTTTTTGCTGCCCGGTTTCCCCTGTTTTGAGGTTATCTAGGTAAAACTTTTGTTTATGAGTACCAATTGAAAAAAAAATTATATTCTTACAAATATAATCAGTTTTTCTATCTTTAGAAAAAAATTCCAAAATTCATGACAAAAATAGAAATTGTAGTTACCTACCCAAAATCCAATTTGTCCCCCAAAGGGACAACAATCCTTTAGGGATTAATTCACCTTCTATAACCCAAGAAAATTGTGATTTTACCTTAAATCAAAACTTAGAGAATTGGATTGAGGACATAGTATTCATAAACACCCTTCAAATCACATTAACAATCAAAGAATCAATAAATGTGTTTTTGTAAATTGAAGAAAACTAAATAGCAACATTGTTCAGAAAATCTTTTCTTTGTAGATTTGTAGTTTAATTCTCCAATTCAAACACCAAGATATGGCTAATACTTGTCATAACTACTTATTTGAGGAAATGACTATCACATTCAAGAAGACAAAATAATTTGAATCAATTAACTAGGCTTTCATATACTCAACCTAAAGTCATCATACTTGAATAATTGAAAAATGGGCTTCAATAGGATGAATGGTGTCCACATTTTAATACTAAAATGGTAGTAATAGATTTAGTAATAAAAATTTGTAATACTTTCAAGCGTATATAAATGTCACAAAATTGATTAAGGCCTTGATTTTGTTATTGTTTAGGAAAATACTATGACCAATTTAGGTGAGTAACATAATCAATGAAGATGAATTATATTTTGATTTTGGTTTTTCTGGAAGATAGTTCTAGTGATTTTCTCAAACTATAATTTGGATAGCACTCTTTAAGAATTTGTGAGGAATTCTTACTTTATTGAAAAATATAATTTCACTTGCTATATACCTTTTTCTTACAGCTGTCTACTTGTAAGAAAAGTAAAAAAAAGTAAAACATCTTGTAGAGGGTCAAAACAACCATTTAGTTAGAAGGGCTTGTATATCTGAATGTCATGGATTTTCAAAGTCTTGATTGAAGTACTACCTGCACATATGATATTTTTTTTAAATTTAAAAAATTCTTTACATATTTGAATATCATGTAACCCAATGTACTAAAGTATGCTTAGTCTTAAATAATACCTTGGCTAATTCTTCATGCAAAAAATGATTTTTTTGTCTATTGATTGAGATTTTTAATTTATGGGTAAGATCTTGAAAGTTTTGAAATAGGCACAAAAAGGTACATTCTTAAGAGAAATTAGTTTCAGTCAAGTTTTACGACATTATTTCCATTATTAACAATGAGTGAGGCCAAGGTACTAGGGGCTAATTTCTACTTACAACAAATGAGAGTAAAACAACTAATGTATGCAAAAATTCTTACAACATCGAACTCATGTACAGTGGGGTCCCAACTTTGACAGACTCCCGAGAGTGAAAAATTGGTATTTTACCACGAACTTTTTATCACAATATCATCTTTATGTTAATAACACGTGTATCAAATTTCAAGGCCAAAAGATTCACCAAAGAAAAGTTATTCAAAATCTACCAACATTGGTAGTTGTAGAATTTTTTTCACTTCTACCAACTTTGACAGCTTCCTAAGCATTGAATTTTTTTTTTTGCCAAGAAATTTTTGGAAAAGCAATTATTCTATGTTAATAATATATATTACAAATTTCAAGGCCAAAATATCAATACAAAAAAAGATATTCAAAATCTACCAACATGG
The DNA here is from genome assembly GCA_951230915.1 of Antitrichia curtipendula. NCBI lineage: Eukaryota > Viridiplantae > Streptophyta > Bryopsida > Hypnales > Leucodontaceae > Antitrichia > Antitrichia curtipendula. The sequence continues at coordinate 7,253,171 of OX579640.1, forward strand.
GTAGCTTTGAGAAACCATTTCTCTACTACCAACTTTGACACCCTCCCAAGGGCTGAGATTTTTTTGTTTATCATAAAATTTTTGGAACAAGATCATTGTCACATTTAACTACTTCTGAACTATTCAATCAATTATAGACTAAACATTCAAAGATCATGGGATAATAACATTGTGAGATCTCCCAATGTTTGTATAGATCTCCCGATGACCATTGTGAGATTTTTCAGTGACCATTATTAATTCTGGACTTTCAAAAGTCCAGAAGTAGTTAAATATGGCATATCTTTTCTATGTTAGTAACATGTGCGCCAAATTTTAAGGTCAAAATATCTATACAAAAAAAGATATACACAATCTACCAACATGAGTAGTTGTGGAAAACATTGGGGGAAGCCATTTCTACAACTACCCATGTTGGTAGATTTTGAATAACTTTTCTTTGGTAAATCTTTTGGCCTTGAAATTTGGAACACATGTTATTAACATAAAGATGATACTGTGATAAAAATTTCGTGGTAAAATACTAGTTTTTCAGCTCTCGGAAGGCTGTCAAAGTTGGCAGCATTGAAATTTCCTTCACTGCGATTTCAAAAACGCCATTTCGATTGGGACTTCACTATACATTGTATATTACAACATTACAACCATTGGGATTGACATTTTTCAATTCTATGACTAAGTTCTTAACAATTTAGTATATCATTCTCTATTTCTTTCTACTAACTATTTTTTTCCAAGCATGAATATGAAATGTTTTTTTGTTGAAATTTTTTGTATCTACTTCCAACTTATTCTTCAACATATTATGGAAAGTTGCAAGTTGAAGGATCTATACATTTTTGGGCAATTAAAATGTTTGAAAGATGAAATCTAACCATTTGAGAAGAGTTTGGAAAATACTTTAAAAGAAGTCCAAGCATCTTGGTTTTGCAATTGGTTAGGTTTTTATTTTAAAACTTTTGGAGGGCGTATTGTAATAAATTAATAAAGGATCCTCCAATTGAATTTGCTAAAAAATGAATAGATGAAGATTTTAGCCTTGTTTTGCAGACTAGTATTTTGAAGCAGTTTCAGGCCTCTAAACATGAAAAAACTTTAGGAATTAAGCCATGGATACAAGTAGGAATCAAATTGTATACCTCATGGACCCAACAAGTCAAATAAAATGATGTTTTTCTTACACAAGTAAAGGGAACCCTTTACTGCAAGAGAAAGACGTTTCAGTCCCCAAGTGGCATTTAGGAGGTTGGGCATTATTTACTCATTTCAATTAATTATGTAAATGCTGAACTCAATAAATGTAGGATTCTATAACTTGCACAAGGTAAAAAACAGGATGGTAAGTAACTTACATTTTTACAAATCTGTTCATTAGACATGATTTTCAAACACCACTGTTCAGTTCCTAGTTGTAGGGGGTCAATTTTTTTTTGAATTAAAATCAATTAAGTTTTTATCAGTTTCCTCAATCTGAATGAAGACATGATTCAAGAGCCCTAATGAATCAAAATGGACTGAGTTTATTTATTTATTTTTTAAAACATATTGCCTTCAAGGGCCATAATTGGACTGATACAACACAACAACCAAGGCAAACTTGCATAAGAAGACTGGGAATTACACACCTTGGATATCCTCGTCAGGATCAAGTGGAGGAATAATCCTCCTCCTCGTGTGTCAGCACAAAGAGCCCCCACACGAGCAATGTTAGCATGGGGAGTTGAACTAGGAACCTAGTGGATTCCATTGGAAGTTCCTATCACTTGGCCATCACTTGGGGTAGTTTTAGGTCATTTTAGACCTAAGATTGACTAAGCTTAATTCAACTGACTTTCTTACCTTTTTGTTTACTCTACATCACAACTTTGTAAATTACTCAAAGTATAATTGAGGATACAAAAAGATACATGATTGCAATTTGTACCAAAAATCCAATTTTGTGCATAAGAGCATTGTCACCATGGGGAGGCCAATTCCCCACAACACAAGGTCGTTGGTGGGCCTTGCTCACCTCCCGGGCCCCGTGACTAAAATTTTCCTTAACGTAATACAATAGGATGACCCGATTTGTAACGTACACACTAGGTGTAGCATGAGCACTTATTGAAAAGCAAGCAAGAAAACACAAAAATCAAGGGAAAAAGCAATGAATGTAAGAAAAAAACACGAAAATGTATAGAAAAAGAAATCAGCCTGAAGCTCTCTGCAAGTCTCACCGCACACGGGAAGTTGTGCGGAAAACTATGAATTTGCTTGTGCCCGGTGGTTGAAAATGTGCAAGCCGTGCCACGGTGGGGGACATTCCCAGCCTCCCCGCTCTCCTGCCATTCTAGGCTCATTGGAATGCTGGGTGGTGATGCTCTAATAGAGTTACTAATCATAATGTTGTCCCAAGACTAATCACAAGATGAGTAAATTTGTAAGGTAGCATTAGATGTTTTTCAGCCCCTATGGAGGTCTGCGAGTTCCATTGGATTCCTAGACTCTGAAAACTGTGCCGCAGCAGTTGCCTGACGTAGCAGAGAGACTGCCACGTCATTTTTTCCATTTTTCATTGAAAAAAAATTAATCTTTTTTTTTCAACTTTTTTTTTGTGTTTTAAAATTTAAAGAAATTTTTTATTTTTTTATTTTTTATTTTTTCAAAATTCTGACAGCGGCTGTTCTTTAACTGCTGGGGGGAACAGTGCTGGGAACAAGCCTGAAACGGCCCTCCAGACCCCCCAAAACACATCTAATGTCTACCCTAAATGCACCCATGCCTCTAAAAGTGATGATGACACAGAATGTATGCAAGAAATTTCAGAAACTTTGACCGCATAGATTGCAAGATATTTGCATCTAAAGTGAAGAAAACAAGTTTTTTTGCACCTTGCTTGACTAAAGTTTTTCACTTGGAATCTTCTTAACTGAATTTTTTTGTACTATCGATTTTGATTTTCTAAGTTTTTATGTTGAATACTTGAGTTGAGAATCTAGGGAAAAAAACTAAAGAAAAAAACACTTAATTTTTACTCATTAAAAAATTGTTAAGTAGAAGTAGGTTCAAGATTGAGGGAATTTTTTTTTGTTAATATCTCTAAGATGAAATTGAAATACAATAATCCCAACGGTGAGATTATTCTAGCAAGAAAATACAACCCTGTCTAATTATTTTTTTGGAGAAACTGTAAAAACTGCATTAAAAAATGAATCCTATAAGTTATTTTTTCAAAAAGATGCTTAGATTGCCCCTAAAACTAAGATTTTCCATGACTTTCTCATCACTACTCCAAATAGAATGAATCAAATCTTCAAATGTAGACAAAAATATATAGTTTTAGGAAAAAAATTCAAAAAAATTCATTTTGACTTTTTGTGATTTTTTTGTGTTGATTGCTAGTCTCCATTTTTGGCTTATTGTGCCATAACTTTTTCTCCCAGGCACCGATTGAAATAAAAATTATATATCCACAAAGCTCTGGCAAAATCGCACATCTTCAAAAAAATTCACTAAAAATTGAGGTCATAGGAACCTGCTCGGACTCAAATTGTCCCCCGAGAGGACAGATGGTCCTTTAGGGGTTAATTTTTCTTTTATGTAGTTAATCAAAAAAAAAAATATGCTTCTTCAAAAGGCGGATGGTTGGACTTTGTGCAGCTTTGAATAGTAAAAAACTAACTTGCTCCTTCCTTGCTCTGGATGATGCTAGATGATGCTCGTGGCTGTTGGTATAGCTTTAATATGAATTAAAATTAGGCACCAAAATAAAAGGGAGCCTATGATAGAACCACCCATAGTTGACCACTTAAGCAATTATGCACATGTTATGGAGCTGAGAAGACAATTTAAATTTTCTACCATGTAGAAAGATAGAAACCATGGGGATTGCAATTTTTTTGATAATTTTATGCCTTGAATTGAAATTACTATGAATTTGGAATCCAAAAATTGGTTTGGACCCATACACAATGATTGTATAGATTCTCCCAATTCTAATAATTCACGAACTACTTTTTTGCTCACTACATCCTATTGTTTTGCTCACAACTTTGGGACATGTGTCAAGACCTTATTAGTTCCAACCTTAAAAAAAAAAAACCCAACATTCTAAGCTTTGGTTGGAAATTTGTTTTGACCTTGGTTCAAAATAGCTGGACCCTACATGTTGGGTATGAATCTTTTGTTGGAAATGGATGGTTCTACCATGGTTTCGGTTTTGGGAAGACTTTTTGCCATATTTATTTTATGTCAAAGGCAACCTGCCAACTTTTTTCAACAATGTTCATTTGGCATACCATGTTTTTGACAAACTCCAACTCATAATCTTTGGTTCAATGAGGTACTCTATGATTAATTATAATATAAAATACAATTGACATATATTGCCTTGCATAAATAATATTCAATTCTTATATAATCCCAATCAAGCATACCAAATTTTAGTTTTGAAAAATAAAACTCTATTTTGGATAAATTGTTTCATTTAATTTTCATGGTTTTACATGGTAGTTCAATGAAAAACATTAGTGATGAATTTTTAAAATTTGATTGCCATATGCAATTTTATCTTCAACAAGCATTTCCAAGACAATTTCAGAATTTTTTTTTTATAGAGATTTCAATGTTGGGGTGACAATGCCTTAATTTTGAAAAATAATCATAATCTCTTGATTGTTATTAGGTTTTGGCAAAGTAATTGTACCATCACATTCAAATGTACAAAATTAGTTACAATGTGCGGGACAAATAGCAAAACCTAGACTATTTCATACACTCACTAGATTTTTTTTTAATCTTCAAGTGCTCAAAATTGGAAAATTTGTACCAAAAAATGTTTTGTTACACTGCCATTTTGCACACAAAATTTAGAGATAATTTTATCATTGAAAACTATTGTGATAATTTTCAATTTTTTTTCTATATTTTTTACAATTGAAATAATTGTACTTTTAAGTTTATACTATTTTATTTTATTTATTTATTCTTATATTCAACTCTAAAGGTCAAAATCTTAGATTCAATTTTAGTGGTTCAATAAGTCATGTTTTAAATTTATTTTTTATTGCTTATTTTAAACATTTGTGAGACTAGATTTTTCTTGAATTTATTTTGAAGGTCATGAATTATCTATACAAAAAGGAGTAACTATGCTAGAGCAAAGTAGTGCAATTTTGATATTAAACTAGTGCAAATTGAGCATGCTATTGGGACAAATTGAGTGCATATTGGGACTTTGTATACAATAGTGTGCAATTATCCACTCAAACCAATGCTAAAGTCTTCATTTATGTATATTCTTTAACAAATTCAACCATAGGATCCTTTAGTTAATTTGTTCAAATACATCCTTCCTAAATTTAGAGGAAAAATACTCATTGATTGCAAGTTTCATGAGTCTAAACTTGAAAAAATAATTTTTTCTAGCCCTTTCTGAGGTGGAGTTTTATTTCCAAAATTTTAGGAAAAAACACATATGTCTAAAGCTTGTGTGTATTAGTCAATATGTTAGAAAGTAGGTTTGAGAATACATGTCAAAAATCACAGTAAAAAAACTTTTGTATTCATCTTTAAATAAAATAAAAATAATAAAATAGAAGGTGGTGCCACATGAATTTTTTTTTGCTAACTTTTATAAGAAATTAAAATTGTCAATATGTTTTTAGAAAGTATTATTAGGATTGCATGCTTTGACATTGAAAACAAAATTATAATTTTTGTAATATTTTTAAGAATGACTTGAATCAAAGCTTCACATGTAAAATAGGATGATTAGCATCCTAAAAATTTCAAACTATGAAGTCCATAGATCTTGTCCTACCTAATTCTCAAAAAATCCAAAGTGGGGTCTTTAGTCTTTTACGAGCTAGAATGTATATTGTGGGTATACATAACACTGATCATCAACATTGGGGATCCTTTTGTTCTTCTATTGGAAGATGAATTGTTTTTTGCAATGTTATATATAAAATCCAAATGGATATGAGATTGGTAATAGATTGGTTTAACTTAGAAAAAACAAAGGTCTCGGGGTTCTAAATTAGAGTTTGTTTTCTCAAGTTTGTATGACTAGAAGAAACCCCGTATGAAGCATTTTTTTTGTAACGTCCACATGTTTTTATGCTAAATTTATGTTTCAACTAAGGTCTTAATATTCTGTTTCATGTCATTGTTAACTTAAAACAATTGGACATCACAAAAAATGCGTAAAAAAACACAAGGCTTTTTTAGTATATAGAACCATTGAACCAAACTATAGTATTTGAAGCTTTGTACTCTTAGGTCTTTTGTATTCGTTAACCCCTAAAGTTCCTTGACTATGATATCACCAAAAATGCTTAAAAACTGCCATTTTTAGTACAAGTACCATATCTTTGAAAAATATCATTTTTGGACACATAAAACCGCAAGATATTGTAGTTCGCTAGATTGAGAAGATGTGGAATTCTTTTTAGAAATTTCCATTGTGTAGATTGCAAGATATTAAAATTTGAAGAGACTAAAACCATATTTTGGTCCTTGCAAAAAATCAGGCAGCTACACTTCACAAGGTCACAAGGTCACATTTGTATGAAAAAATGTCCAAAATGGTGGTGCTTCTTTGGATTCATTCTTCTAGGCAATTTGGCTACATGGTTGAAAATTTTCAGATCATTTGGATCATACAACATATAAGAAAAGAATAATATCTTTATTATATTTATGGAATTGAAAAATGCCAATCCCAATGGTTTCAATGTTGTAATAAACAATCTACATCCTATATTTTTATTTTTTTCCAAAAATATTGAAACTGAGTAAAATAAAAGACTTCAAAGTTTATTTTAGAGTAGAGAATCCATAACTGCTTGCAAACTAAAACACCTCATAACTTTTGACTCATTGATCAAAATGGAATGATTCAAAGCTTTCTATGAATATATAAATCTAAAAAATAATTTCAAATTTTTATTTTTGAAAAAGTTGATTTTTTCAGATCTGCCCAGCCTGCCCAAGTTGAGAAACAAACCACATATTAGGCCATAACTTTTTACTCATATTTTCAAATGTCTTGAAATTTAGTGCACATGAAAGATATTCCTTGTCCACACCTTCTATTCAAATTTGGGCCAAAAACATGAAAATCTCTAGTCACTCGTGTTTGCCCAACATTTCTATGATGCCAAAAACGCAACTTGGTTCTTTAGGGGTTAAGACTTCAACACACAACCAACTTCAAAAAATATATGCCAAGAATTGGACAATATTTTTATGACTATGTACAAATCAAATCAATCCATTGAAATTGGCTACACTTTGATTTGTCAATTTAGTTTGCTACTAGTGAAGGTGCTTAGCAATATAGTGAGGGTGAAAAATTAGAGTCAACTACACAATATAAATCACTTAGAAAAATTAATTTTGTAAGGTTCATTTCAAACTATGACCCAAAAGTGGAAAATGGATGACTTCCAAGATTATTGTGGAAATGAAGAATGCACCTATAACCTATAGGTTCATAAATTAGATTATTTTTAGCTATGTCCCTTTGGGTTAGGTCTTGTTATATAGAATTAAAGTATGCCGTACCCCAAAAGTTGCACAAAAGGAGTTCTCTAAGTTCAAGAGCATACACTTCAAAGAACACATGCAATGGGGTTTCCTTTACCTGCATTCAAATACTTCTACTTTTGAAGGTGAAAGATGTCTAGTAATGGTTCATCACAACTAATTCACGTTAATATAGAGTACTACATTGCTCAGGCAAATGCTTCAATTATAGGCTCTGTGTTTATTTTATTTAAAAAAGAATGAGTTGTACAATCCCGTATCAAAAGTTTTTGTGATTATCTTGTTGTCTTTACTACCACTTTGTGAACCTTTCAAGTATCTGAAAACTTTGTGGTAATATACTTTAGTATTGAGGTAAAGGCCCTAGTTGTTGGAAGGCATCAAATTAGTGAAAAAAACGGCACAAATTGTGAGAGCAATGCAACTTCCATTACAAAAAATCTCAAGCTTTTGAAAGGCCGCTCCAAAGTAGTTGAAAGGACCCCTGATTACATTTAAATTCACTTAAAGATTGCTTTTTCCCTTAGTCGCTCATTTTGCGCGGCGGCGTCAGATAACTATCAATGGTTCAAAATCTGATATTAATTTTAATTAGTGCATACCCTATACTGTAGCCAAATTTTGGAGGAAAAAACAAGTGTTGATATGAGTCCAACGACATCCACAATCAATAACATTTTTAATGGCAATGTTAGGCACAATTCATTGACAAATGGCCTAAATAAAGGATGAAATGGTTGATTTATAGAGAAATTAATTGTCCATGGTGGATCCTCAAAGGATATGGGATATTTTGAAGAGAGATCACTAGATTGATTCAACAATTTTTTTTAGTTCAAAGATTTTTGAAAAATTATTCTACTATACCTAAATGAGGTCTGAAATTTGGCTTTGAACACAATTTCTGATTTTCACTTAATTATGAGCGGTTGTGCTCCTATTAATCCTAATTTACATATCTTTATACATGTACCACATGAATTGTTTTACCTACTACTACCCCACTTGTATAAATATTTGTCCTTCTCATCTTTATACATGCTATACTAAGTGACTTAGTAAGCCAGTTCATAATCCTTAACGTTTCTAGTTTTCTTGTCAATTAGCTTCAAAATCCATTTCATTTAGAATAATTTGACTAAAATTGATTAATTTGTCAATTGATCATCTTATACGCTTATGCGGGTGAATATTAAACATACCTTTGCTACACTTTCATTAACATCCTTTGCAAAAATTCAATTTGTCCTTCGCAAAATTCTCACAATTTGACTATGTACTATGGCTGCATGCCTACTTTTAAGTAATAGACTGGTTAGCTCACTCTGGAGCAGCCATCCTGAGACCTGCAATTTTCTCTAATGCATGTTTAATTGTTCAGAAGCATGTAGCAACCGGGATAGTGGTTACATCCATGTAGTTTAGTATGCCTTTAACCCCTCACCGTTAGAATCCTAACCATGTCAAAAAACAAACTTCCTTTTCAAGTGTTATAAGTCTGAATTTGAGTAAGATATGAAAATCTTAATTGTATAATCTTTTAGTGTGAATGTTTTAGATGGAGTAAATCAAATTTGGGATCATTTTACCATATAGATTGAAAGATTATAATGTTTTAGTGTTGAAAAAAGATGCTGAAATCTTCCTAAAAACATGGCATTTGGAGATGAAATTTGATTTCTAAACCTACTCAAATGAAAAAACTTTAAACTAAAAATTGATTCTAAACCAAAAGACAAACACTTTGGTGGAAAAAACCCCTTTTAATTGACTCATTGCGTTTGCAAAGTTGTTTTGAAATGTCAAAAAACAATGAAAAAGTAGCAAAAAAACACATCTATGGCTAAACCTACCTCTGCTAAAATGCTTCTCAGTCAATCATATCTTCTTGGATTGATATGAAATTTTTACCACAAGAACTAGACTAGTATGTGAAACGTTTCCAACAATTTTTTTTGAAAAAAAAACGTTTGAAGAAGTTATAAGCCACCAAAGTTCACTGTAATGCAAAAATGTCTAGATTTTGAACTTCGAATTGCTCCCGAGCATTCAAAACAACTTGGATTGACATGAAAATTTAACCACAATAACTAGACTTAAAGGGTAACATAACACAACAAATTTTATTGAAAACAAACATTGGATGAAGGAGATACAAGCCCCCAAAGTTGCAGCCTTCGAATGCAGTTTAGTGAATTCAAATTGAACCTATGAACTTCGATTGGCTTTCAAGAAATCATTAAAGCTTGTATTGATCTGAAAATTCTACCACATACTTTAGAAGAGAGAGCGCAACTTTACCAACAAGTTTTATTGAATTTGGACATTGGGGATGCAAAAGTTACAGCACTTTGAATTTTTTGTAAGGTCACTTTTTGTCCCCTCTGGCGATGAGGGGTTAAAACTTACAGAAAGAGACGCAAGGTGTTTGGCAAACAAGGCAAAGCTAAATTAATCTGCAACACTCTCAGATATCACAAATGCAAGCCCAACCAAGATTCATGCTTCAACAATTCGACGTGCACTGAAAAAAGTGGGAATTCACAGTTATGTTGCTTGAAAGAAGTCATTTTTTATTGAGAGGCACTATAAGGCTCGTCTTTAGTTTGCAATAGAGCATAAGAAGTGTACATGGGAACAATGGAACAAGGTAATTTGGATTGATGAATCCACCTTTGAAATTCGGAAGAACTCACACCAAATTAGGGTTTGGTGAAATTTTGGTGAAGACAATCAAGAAAGCTATCTTGCACCAACTTTCAAGAGCAGAAGAGAAGAGCTTGATGCTGGGCTTAATGCCTCCCAAACAACATATTGGAGTTGATTTCATTGAAATTGTGTATGAAAGGCCACTAAAGGAGTTTCTTCTACAAGTACCAAGAGTAATCTTCATAGAAGATGGAGCTCTTGCTCTCTACAATATGCTCCTCCCAAAATGGTGTAAAGCTCATCAATTGGAGAAGCTTGATTGACCTACACAATCACCAAACTTGAACCCCATTGAAAACGTATGGTTCAAGATGAAGTTGGCAATGCTAAAGCGCCCAATTGTACCAAGCAATGTCAAAGAAATGGAGGTGGTGTTACAATAGATTTGGGATGCTATTGAGCACACTACCTTTGCACCATTAATAAAATGCATGCCAAAATGCATGATTGTTGTGATTAGGGCAAAAAGTAGATCAACAAGGTGGTTATCATCCATTTGAACAAGAAATACCAGATAGTCTGGTCCAAGATTTTGTAAAAATATAGCTATGTAATCTACATCATGTAAAATAATTTCAGGCTGAAGGTAGTTTGTATTCTGCTCTTAGAGATTAGTTTGTAAATTTAAGGTGTCGGTGGTATAGACAATGCAAAGAGACAATCACGAAAACTTTTGGTAGGGGACTGTACATTTTCAAAAGGATTGTAATCTCACTTTCATTTCCTCACAGATTGCACCCAAGGCATTATTGGCAACATTCTCCTTTCAAATGAAATGTTTTCTCGTCATAAATGAGCTAGAAGATGGATTATGCAAGTATGGTTGTCTAGAATTGAAAACCTCAAACATGCTGTTGTTCTATATCACTATAAATTCTTTTCTCTTGTTCTACTCATGGAGAATTAATCATATTTAAAGACCGACTTCTTTCCTGTATGCCCAACCTTTGTATCATTTACTCATGTGAAGCAAGAAACAAACTAATCATTCCGTCAAAAAGGACTAGAAATTAGGTTCTTTCGTATTACTCAATTTGACAATGAACACTACCTTCCAACACCTTTCAATACATATTTCGCTACATATACCCTTCAGGATGCACACCCAAAAACGTTGTAGAACGGAAATCATAGGGAAGTCATGGCATTCTATATTTATTTGCCTTGATCTCAACCACTCACAATATCCAACAAACCCTGAATTGTACCTTCAAGACCTCTCAATTGACGTGAAGCAATGGCCACCCTGCAACGTCTCCCTCCTACAACCTGCATTATCTTCTCATGCACTTGTAGCACACCCTAAAAGCCCTTCCTAAACCTTGCAACAATGCGCCTTGCACTGCACCATTGAACCACAAAACCGTAATCCACTTGAAGACAAAGAACATGGAATCAGATCTAAGATCGGACTACACAGGAGTTTTTGCATAACAGCGTGTTTGCAAAGCACGTTTTGCAGAACCTTTAAAAACTGATGAAAGTAAAATCACTATAATTTGGTCTACGGTACAGGGCAAACAATCAATACATCGCAGAAGAAGAATCACGATGGATCTTAGATGTTGGCAAGGATCATGCGTCTAGTTTATGCATATCAAACACTGGTAGGAAGTTTGTGAAGCAGATGGAGACAAAGGGAGGAAGCGATTCAATAGAAAAAAATTAGACTGCACAGAAGGCGGTGACTAAACTTAGAGACAGGCTTCTGTGAGGGTAGGGCCTTTGGGCTCCTCATCACCATCATCGTCAGTCACAGCAGAAGGTTCGAGGATACCACCCACAGGCTCCAGAGGATCGCCTTTCAAACAGCCCTCCTCCCCAAATTTGGGTTCCACGTCTATGCCGCCTACCAACTTATCTTCTTTCGGTTCTCCTAAAGGATCAACTACAGCATCTTTTCCGTCCTCCAGTAGCCCTCCAGTGTGCGGTTCAACACAGCTATCAGCCTACAACCAGTAAAACAAAATTATAGTATCAATTACAGCACCAGACCAGATTTGGGCAATAAAAGAAAATGTGCTGATAAGAACTTTATGAGATAATAGGATGTAACTCATGTACCCACACCTAAAATTGACACTGAAAGCATTGAGCAGTCGCTGTTGGTCAGACTATTTTATATTCTTACTAGAAAACCAAAGAGGATTCCAAAGCACCAAAGAATGTTATTTTGATAGTACATGCGAAAATGATATGGCTTCAAAGTTTTACTGGTTGATGACCTAAAATCAGCAGGAATTTTGATACTAAGGTGGTATTGCTAATGAGTTTGGTTTCATCCAGAAGGTTGAGGATTACCGGTTTTGTTCCAGCCGTTTCAATTGTGGTATCCTTCAAATCTCCATGTGTGGGCGCAGGGTTCAAAATACAACCTCCGATGTCCTCAGCCTTGCTTTTAAGGCCATCAGCAACTGCCTGAGCTTTGTCAGCTGCTATCCGAAATGCCTCCTGATAAGGCAAGTTGATAAGATAAAGTTATATTACAAGTCAGAAAAGTAATTGGCTCTAAGGACAAGGTCATCTAACTAGTAACAAGTTTTAGAACACCGAAGTAAGCAAGAATTGACTCTAGATTAAATAGTTTTGGATACACATATAAGGCTATTGTGAACCATATACTAAGGGCTTACTTCTTCATGGATTCTGCATTCCTCACAAATCTTCGTTAAAAAATCCTCATACCCTTGAATCATACTCTGAAACAAATGATACCACCAAAACGGTGAAGATAATGTACTCCCTCCGTCCCAATTTGAATGTCATGTTTTTTTAATTAAAGGGTTGTTTTGAGTAGGTCAAAAGAAAACTTCCTGTAGCTAATTTTATTTAGGTTGCAATGAATACATGGAATGTTCTTCATTGATTCTATTGATATAAAATTTGGAACCTTTCTTAATCATGTTTTTCACAATATGGTCAATGAAATTGGCTCAAAAAAAATATCAACAAACTGTGGACAATCATTTCGGGATGGAGGGAGTACTACATAAATTCACAAGTATCACGAGAAAATGAAGAAGGCCAATGTACCTGGATCCCTTCAATAGGTAGTGCACAATCTTCAAGACCAGCATCTTCCAGCTTAGGAGGCAGGCTGGACAGAAAACCACCATTGCCCTGGAACTCCATGTCTGCACCATTTTAAAAAGAAGCAGTTAGCACCTTCACTTCGCAGGAAGAACAAGTGCAACGTTCACGTCATGACAAAAAGACAAAAAAAGCGATGGAGAACCGATCATGTCTCCTGTTGACTGAACCCCATACAACTCGTCTCATTGAATAGCCTTCAATTAGCCAGTAAGGTAAGCGTGACTTGGTTAATGTCTATTATCCCTTCAATAGTGGTCTCCAACCTCCCGCTTCGGATTCTTGCATAAGAAATTGGACACAGTGGGATAATTTTGATCTCAGGAGAGTTTACTTATTGTACTCAAGGTGATCTCTCAACAGCACAGTAAATCTCCCAAAAAATCATACGCCTACATATTAGTAAAGCGCTTGAAAATAGACAGGAGTATCCTCCACCTTAGACAACAGAAATTATGAAAACCTAAACCAAAGATCAAACCCAGTCACTATAAGCAATACAAGAACATCATAACTTCTTACATAATACTCCTTTGTCTTCTCTTATAAAACGAATGGAGGTTAGTTCCACTCAAATGGCAGCAACCGAAACCAAACGTCCCAAAGAAAATCTGCTTAAGCTATCACAGGATCACCAGAACTTCAGGTAATGGTCTTTTCTCTTCTTTCATAAAACAAGCGAACTCCGTTTCCACTCAAATGGCAGTACCCGAAACCACCCGCCCCAAAGGAAACCTGCTTTACCTATCACAAGAACATCAAAATTTCATATAATGGTCCTTCTATTCTCTCATAAAACAAATGGAGGCTATTTCCACTAAAATGGAAAACCAACCGTCCCAAAGAAAACATCCTCGAGAATGAAGAAGACGAGGAAATCCAGACCTACGAAGGCGGCGAGGTCGACTGATCCGCGGCGTTCGGAGTGGGCGTCGGTGTGGCCTTGGGGGCGAACTCAAAGCGTCTTCGGAACTTGGCGAGCGTGCCGACGGTCTCCGATTGCTTGCCAGGGTCTCGGACGTACGAGGGGCGGTCGAGCTTGAACGCTTTGGCAGCCAAGACGCGCACTAGGCGGCCGTGCGGAGAGATGATGCGGATCCACTGCAGCGCTGGGTGCGCTCCTTTCTTCATCGCCTTCAGTTCCCCTTGCGAAGCTCCTCAAAACAAGTTCCCCTGAGGAAGACGATGCAAGCTCCCCTGCAACGGTTTGCGTTGCCAGGACACGGGGCTCCCAAGCGTCGCAAGACGAGAGGAGAGGGTTTTAGGGTTTGGGGCTCATGGGGGGTCGTGGATGATTGAATGCTTCCCGAAAAGCGTTTTGGATGGAATTCGTTCCTTCGTGATTCATCATTTACTAAGGGCAAACAACAACGTGCATTCGGATTCGGAAAATAATTTCAAATTTATCGGAGTTGGAATTGCTTTCGCCAACTTTCATACCATTTAAAATTAGGGAGAAACTACATTTTAGGAGAAACTTTGTTTTATAAATAGGAAGAAAAAACATTTAGGTGTAGCTTTGTCTTATTGTCAAATTGAAGACAATCCCAAAGTTCATGTCTAGTTTTAAAATTAGTTTTCTAGAAGTTAGAAACTTGCTCCCTCTACTTTTCAAGTACTTCTCCCTATAATCATGTAGGCAAACTATTCCAATGAATCCCTCTTTACAAATATTGCACATTTCCATGCAAAGTTCTGAAAAACATTTTGTCTCTCCTTGAAACTTTGTTCAGATTGTGATACATGGAAGGACAAACTTCCATATAGGTTGGAAACAAAATTCTCAAGTTACAAATTTTCTAGAGTTGGAATTGTTATTGTTGACTTTCATGATGCTTACACTTCCATTTGAGTTGGATGAAACTACATTTATGAGTAGATTTGACTTGTGTATAAGAAGAAATTACATTCTAGGAGTAGCTTTGTCTTTATGTCAAATCAAAAGCAATTAAAAAATTCAAGTTTACTATTAAAATAAATTTTTCAAAATTCAAAAACTTATTCCTTCCACTTTTCATGGGCTTCTTCCTATAATGTATTTTGATTCTCCTCTTGCAATTTATATATAGATTTTTAGAATTATTTTTGTCATTTCTACAAAATTTAACTAATTTTGGCACATGCAAATCCGCCATAAGGGCATCTTTACTCGTGCCTTCAAAGGATCTAAGACATGCCAAATATAGATTATAAGTGCTTTAGCAGCCCTTCCAAATATTATTTTGGTCCACAATGGCCTAGCATGCCAGGCAATAATCCTTGTGACTTTATCATTTCACCCCATAGTAGATTTGTACTAGTGCATGATGATTGATCACTTGAATATTTATTAAACACATTTGATAAATAAGAATGGGAGAGACAAGTATTTTGAGGATCCTTCAACACAAATGTAAAATTTGAATGTGCCAAGTTTGGCAAGCAAGAATGAAGATGTTCTAACAATTGAATCTTTGGGAGTAGTTTTGCACATTTTATGTATATATCTTTGTTTGAATATATTCTTTTCATTGATCATATAGAAAGGTTATCTCTAAAAAATTCAAGTGTCGCTTGGGATGAATGAAAAAGTACTTTGACCAAACAATGACTAGAAGCCTTTAGTGCATTATTAGAATATGGATGTTAGAGCGTGTAAGTGTTATTTCTTGAATGGTTGAATCCTCTCTTAAATTTTGGTACACGACACTATGACAATGTGGCACATGACATGGCTCACTAAAATACACACATGGCATTAATTGTATAAAATAATTATTCAAATTCACCAAAAATTTATCATCTATCATCAAAAACAAAATTTGTTGGTAGGTTTTTAACAACAAAGTCCAATAATTACTTTAGTAACCTTCAATCCATGAATGATGCTGAAGTCGTTTTCCGACCAATGAATGACAAAGAATCTCTCCATGCTAGACAAAAATGCAACTATTCATCCTCTAAATTGTGTGTAGAAAAGGGAAGCTCTTCTACAGTAGTTTGACTTCCAAATCACATAGTTCCAAAACAAATGATTTACACAATGACCAACTCATTGTTTAAAGGTTAATAAGAACAAAGGGTAGACATGTTCATTTTATACAAAAATTCATTGTCTATTCATGACAAAAGACATGAGATAATTCAAAGATGGGAACTTGACCACATTGCATGTGGCCATTGCTTTAGACTTGTGAACGTTTTTTACTTGACATCTACATATTATTTCCAACATTTGGACGTTGTTTGAAACATGTGGATGTGTTTTTAAACATTCAACTTTGAACAAGTTTTAAGAATAAAATATGATGTTCAAAGTATTAATGATAGATTTATTTATTTATAAATCTAGAAGCTCAACCAAGTGTACCTCACATTACATGAGAGGCAATGAAGTGCAAATATATCATTGGTCTATTAGAACAAATGGTTATTACAAAAAAGCAAGAAAGATAGGATAATTGACTTTCTACATTTAGGCATGCTCTAAACATGTTTTGGATAAGTTATACTATACTAACATGTGGACATAGAATCCATGAGCCTATGAGCCAAGGAATCTATATTGTAGACACCTTCTATGGTTATAAGTGTCTATGTTATAGATACCTATAACCATATTAAAGTCTACCTATATTATTTTAGAAGCACCTTCCAATGTTTGTAGGCTCATATCTCTAACTAGGCAATAAGTCCATAGGTGCACCCATTTCTGCACAAGGATATGGTACGTAAGATTCGTTTTTCAAGTTTTCTACATGTTTAAATTGTCGTAGTTCTAGATCAAAAACAAAAGAGACTCAGTATATAAAATAGGAGTGAATAAAAATCAAAGTAAATTTAACAGCTTAAACACTAGTTACATGAGTGAAAAATCATTCAGGGCATGAAGAGAATGTCACAATATGCGACAGCCGCTGTCTGGGTCTAACTCAAAATTTAACAAGACGATCATAAATCAACTAATAACTCATCACAAGTAATTACATACAAGAGTCACCAAATTAGAAAACAGTGCTGCACATGAGGCCGTTAACATAACAAATATGAACAAGAAATTACAGAATACCGGCAAATATTTACAAATGGCATGTCCTGTCACAGATAAAGCGTCAAGTTTGATTGTTGCTTGCAAACTTAATATGCCTGAGTGTTTTTCCAAAGAGAATTAATACCTCAATTACACTCGGCAGCCAGAATAAATGAGTATGAATACATAAGCCGCCCCCCTTCCCCAAGAATGATCGTCTTCAGAATGGTTAACCTGTGCGACGTGAGAGAATGCACCTGAATTTCACGGCTGCAATCCCTACCTAGCCAAAGCTAGGCAACCAGAATACAGAGGTCGAGTTGAGGTGTTCTCCAAAGTAATCAGCTTGCCGATTGTGCAGCAAAAGTTGAGAGCAGAATGATAACACCATAAATGCGTTAGCCACCTTGAACACTCTCCCCTGCATATATGGAAACCAATGAATCAATGGCTCCAGCAGCCAACAACACCTTGTAAGGATGAAAACCCAGAGCACTGACAGGGCCGATCCTTGGACCTAAGAAGCGGTAATGGAAGCGAACTCTACTCAGCAACTCCCCACTTGTACTGAAAGTTTTTATCAGCTGATTTCCTGAGCCTGTCGCAATCACAGGTGCATGCCGGTGGACAGTGAGCGCTGTTAGATGACCCTTGAGAGCCTCGACCTCCAGGTAAGGGGCTGAGCTCTTTCTCATGTCCAGAAACTTGAGATCCCCAGCTGGCGAAGCAGAAATTATCTGCAAACAAGACATCCCCAAAGGCATTGGAAACTATACAAAAGAATCATCATTTTCCTCACCATGTAGGACTACTAGAGAACATGCCATAGCAGCTGCGAATTTTTCTGCAAATTTCTGGTATTAGAAATGACTAACAGTAACTCTTCCAAACAATTCTAAACGAGCTCGTAATGCACGAGGCTTGAAAGACAATTGTTGGGCAGTACAATCATAATTGCCCTTGTAAGACTAAATTAACGATAACTCGGCATTAGCAATAAATCAGCCCTCTTAGTCCCTGTGACAGTTTCTCTATAACTTGTCTGCAGGCCTAAAGCACACTTGTGCTGCAAGATAACAATCCAGAAAGCAATTAAGTTTATGAAAGAGAATTTAAATTCAAAACGAAGGGGAGTGGAAGGAAGCAGGAAAAACCTTTGAGAAATCTGTTCCGGGCTGGAAGTCGAGACCCACTACCCTCTGCGTATGAGGCTTCATTGCACACACAAGCCTGCGTAAAACATACCCATTGATCAAGTCAGATAATAAATGCAATTATAGAACTCGAGAGAATCACAAACCACTCCAAAATGCACTTCTGAGAAGTTAAAAGCTAGAGTTACTACCACAACCAAATCCACAGGATCATTCTATAAAAGAGGCCAGCATCTATTCATTAGAAAAAGGAATAGCAGGATACACACTTTATAATTTAGACTGATCCCAACCTACGTCGATAAAACCAGACAGAATGAAATCAGTTATATGCCTCCAGAATATGAAGGCCAAAGAACCTACATGTCTCTGGACCGAATATCATAAAGCCGCACAGAACCGTCACCACATCCAGCAACCACATGCGCATTGTGTGTTTGACAAGCCGCCTGCCAAGATATACAAGAAGGTATATTGAAACGATATTTAAGCAATCGTTCCACGTAACCAGCCAACCACAATGAGACACGATAGGAATATTAACGAACAGCCATAGCAGTTCTAACTATAGAAGACCAATTGGTATTGAATTGGCTTCGACAGTGACGTCTACATTCAGCCTCAATACCAAGAAAAGGTACAACCAAGAGAATTAGATAAGTGTATCATAAACAAACAATTGAATCGCACGAGATCAGCTACGATAGTATTGTTAAATAGTGTTCAGGTAGTCTATAGGTTGAGAACCTAGAAACATAAACTCATCTTGCCGATACAAAGATTGTTGGCAATTCAACGTGCCACCACTTTAAACAATAACATGATGCAAAAAACATGATGCATATAAATAAAAAGTCAGGACATACCATGGCAGACACACAACTATCTGAATGAGAGGATATGCTTGAGATGAGCTGCTCTCGATCAAGATCCCACACCATAATCCAAGAGATTTGACCTGATGCATACTACACAATCCAGCTGCAATGTTACACGTATGGTCAACAGGAAACTGCAATGTACGAAACTCAACTGCAGAACCATGAGACTCACAACCAAACAAGAATCTCATCTGTTCGTTAAAATATGAAGACGGAAAAGCTGCCGTACCAAATACCCTGACAATTGATGCCAGTCTACAACAGCACTGATGCTTCGAGAACCAGGCTTGTGACCTTGAACAGACTGCCACGAAGTTGCCAGGCGGTGATTGTCCGTCTGTGTGTAGTCCCTCCAAACCCGCACACTACCATCACCTGTCCCGCAAAGGAGCGTAGTCAATTTAAAAAGTTCAGATGGACTGTTCTCCTTAAAAGTGATCTTCGTCGGACTGTTCTTAAAATAATTACTGAACAGTTTTATCATTGAAAAATCTTTGGAAGCAACAACCAGTCCTGATAAGAGTAGAAGCGGAAGAGTAGGTCATGAAGATACTTGACATGTAACCTACACTACTCAGTAACCCCAGTGACGAATTGAAAGTTTTGAAATAAGACCCTGCACATTCAAAAGCTGTGAAAAACGCACTTGAGGCAACAAGGAGAAGACTGTCGTCCAGTTCGTTGAGCAAACAGAGCTTGGAGACCCCCTTGTCAGGAGTGTTGTGGTTATCAAAGGTGTTCACAACTGCAGCCTTTTCATAATCCCATATCCTGCAACCAGCATTCAATTTAGTCAAATATTGCTTTATTCTAGGTCCCTTCTACTGCGGTAAAAGGAGAAAATAATTACTCAAAACCTAACCGAGTTGATACCTGATGGTCTCTTTATCATCAGCAATACAGATAAGGGGCTTAAATGGATGCAAAAGCACAGCTTTTGTTCCCATCTCAGACTCCAGCTCCCAACTTGCAATTTGGTCGCTGACCTTGCTCACAGCTGCAAAATTTGTATACACGCCACAAGAGTCAAACAACATGCTACAAAGCAGAGCTGTGCTCTTGTACATGAAAAGTATCTCACAAGTCATCCCTACAGAGCTCCAAGGAGTCAAAACGTATCTACGCCTACCATTATACGGAATTTCGGGGTGCAAAAGATGTGTAACAATAAATGCACAACGGAAATCAAACGATTATCTCGAGTATTCGAAACATTGCAAGAATAATCACTCACTTAAGCGCTGGCACATAGTAATCCCGCTGAGCGCCTCTCTTTCTTTTCTTTCGCGGCGAGCTAAATTTTCTTCTTCATCATCATGAACAGGTTCCAGAAGAGGTCGAGAGAAGTGCCCACAACTCCACTTGTAAAATGTTGATTCTGGCAACAGAGAGGCAGGAGCAGCGGACTCAAGATTTATGGCGGACATTCCCACGGCGTCAGAGAGACCAGGATTTGTATTTCCAGGGCCAGGAGACAATGCCCGTACACCAATATCTCCAGATATTCTCACTGGTGTGTTTAATGCTGCAGATATGTCCATGGATGCCGCCCGTCTTAAACCACCAGGAGTACCGGTCAGGAATGCCTGCTGTGTAGGAGGGCTAGGAGGAGGAGTACGCCAGGTACTTGCTAGGTTCCCTGTAAGATGTAAACGATAGGTTTAATCTACACTTCAAATACCAAATGAAAAATTCTTCATTTAACAAAGTTCGTTTATGCACATGATTGATACGGGAATCTGATAAACGTTTCAAAGCTTCAAGCGGGAAAACTCAAATTAAGTAAGGTAACTCTGTCTATGACAGGCCAACTTTGGACCAGCCTAATGCAGGCACAGAATTTCATGAGCAGTAAATGTGTCTTGTGAAATGTACTTCACAAGAAAATTTTGGCCTGAATTAGGTTGATCCAGAACTCTGCCTGTCATAGGCAGAGTTACCTTAGAGGCGTATCGATAGGATAGAATGCCAAGCGTGCGAACTGGCACAGACGAAAATTACAATTAATTACCAATACTTTGTTATTTACGCTTCCCTCAAACCATTAAAGCCTGAAGATTCAAGATCAACAGAAACATGTTGTGGGAAACAAGGGAACATATTACTAAATTTCACTCAAGCAGAGTTAAAACGTTAATAATGTACCCACCTGAAGTGGATGCCACCCAAGAAGTCGACCGATGCAGGACACCAGCTATGGAGGGACTAGGAGGCAAAGCAGGCACAGAAGAGTTCCGTTGATGACTGCCAGCCTTATTTCGTGCAGGCGTCAGGATTTGAGCTGACTCAACCCCCATAATTCGCAACACTTGTCGACCTAAACATGCCACCCGGGGGAATGGATCCCTAGCCAAGGTATACACAGCTGTGACGCATTGCACATAAACATTTCCGTCGTCTGAGCGTTTCCAAGATCGGCTGCCTACGTTGGTAATTCCTCCGGCAGATTCTCCAAGAATATGAATTCCAGACAAGGGAGAGGTACCTGCAGAACCTAAAGATAAGTGACGAAAAAGGCAGCGATTCCAAACAGCGAAGTGAAGCTCCAATTGGTGAATACTAGAATCAGGTAGAAAATCACAAACACTTACTGACCAAACGAAGAGCACACGGAAGTATGAAAAACAAATACCTGCCAAGCCTTCCAAAGAACCACTGCTAGAAACGACACGGAGTCCGGTCGGAATGGGAGTCCCTCCATCCATTGTCTGTAGTCCCGGATCAGCATCTGGATGTGAACCAGCAAAAACCACTGTCGAGGAAGGGTAGCCTCCTGGGCTTCTTAGTCCTGCTCCAGAAGCTGGCACAACTGTCGAATGCGATGGGGGTTTTAAATAAGCTGCGGCAGCCAAACGAAACATCCCATTGTGGGAGGTAGCTAGCCGTGCCAAAGCTGCAAATAAACAATTTGACAAGAATCATTTATTAGAAGTGCAAGAAGCATAACCAAGCTGAAATAGCACATTGACCAGGCAGACTGATTATTTTTTCTAAGCTCACAAGGGTACGCTGATACAAATTCTGCAAAACTTCATCCTTGAAGCCAGGCTTGTGAACATCAGTCCCACATATCTTAAAAAGGAGATTCATACCTATAGCGAGTTCTGCTCTCACAAGCGGACTCCCATCGGAAAGAACTTTCAGTAGACAGCGAGCTATCGCTTGCTCTACAACTTCGGTAGCTTCATCTTGATCATCATCAAATCCTCCATTATTGGGAGGCAGATCTGATCCCACATTGACAAGAGTTCCTAAAGCATAGGTGGCAGCAGCACGAACCTGTGATGGAAAAAATACATTAGCAATAGTTAAGCAATAGAGTTATCCGCTAAAGGGTTTAGAGTTCCATGTAGCGTTTCTGGCACGGACAGACTTTACTTTGGCCCTCTAACTGGAGCGCGTCCATAATTCCCTGCCTCATCCCTTGTTTCTCCAGTTCGTGTGCCATTTCAGCCACTTAAAGGGATATCTCTAATGTATGAGCGTAGTTTCCTAAAATTCACCGAATAGAATAAATTCATAGGCACCCTCAATTCAGGCTTAAATGAGAACTTCACCAGTATGCATCTGGACAACCTGACAAAACTGCAATGACCAAGTGCCTACATAATATAGTATTAAACGAAGTATTTCAAACTTGATATAAATGAAACACAAAACACTTGAAACAATTCCAATTTATCTGCCAACCTCAGGTTGTGGCTGAGACAGAACTGCTCCAAGAATTGCTGGGGCATCCTCCTGAAGGGCTAAAGCAACTCCATCCGAGGCTCCATCCCAAAGTTTTCCTAAGCACAGACATAGCCACTGCAAGAGTAGGGGCTCTGGCTGTCCCTCAGGAACATTCATAGATTCTTGTATGTGAGAGAGACATATGCCGACCAGTCCAGGCTTAGCGTAGATACAGGCTTCCTGGCCTCGGGGATGTCCATCTACTATGACTGCGAGGACGAACGCGGCCATAGCACGCTGCTCGGGATGAATATCAGGACTCTTCAGGAATTGGATGAAGTACGCATGGCCACCGTCTTTGACTAGATCAACTTGGCATGACTGTGACAAATAAAGAGGAGTACCCAGATGAGAACCCCTCTGCTTGAAAAATACTCATGGCTAGCAGAAATCAAATCAGCCGAAGATGGATAAGATGAGTAATAACGAAAAAAACTGAATGATCTACAATCGACATATTAAATTGACAAAAGGCTAATATTCGAGACAACAGGACACGACGTCTTTACTATCTGCGATCCAGCCAACCATCAACTATTCCAGGCAGAGACAAGCTCTGCTCCGCAGATATTTGAGGATGCAGGTAAAATGCATCAAAGATGTATCACTAGGAACGTGTAGACAGTCAACCAGAAGACACTCAATACGAACCGTTGAAGACAGATCAATCAGTCACTTAGGCCAAGAATGTGTCATAAAGCAGCGTTTACATGCAACCTCTCGTAGCAAACAAAGATGTACATCAGCACCTTATTGCTGGACAAGAATGATACCTTATCCAGGGCTAGGATTTTTGTCCAGATGAACACAAGAATCTGCCGCAAATCAGTAGCCGTGGTCTGCAGTAACTTAAGAACGTAGGGGAAAATTCCCACTGATAGTGCCTGGCCACAGACAAATCTCAAATGAGTGCAATTAAAAAAGTGTAGATTAAAAATTAAAAACAAAAGCGAATTGAGATGTGACCACCGACAATGTCACATTCACATGCAACGTCAGGCTCGTAAACCAGGATTTAGGAAGCACTGCGGCGTATGAAACTCCATTACCATGTACAACGGTTATCTTTCATATCTATACAAAAGATATTAATTTAGGCCCGCAGATGTTGAATATAAAGACGTGTTCCAACACTATTAACTATTTTGCGATCCAGAAAGATTCAAACAATTTTTAACCTCAAATGTAGAGCCAAGAAAATTACCAAATCCACAGCCCAGGCCCCCATGTCCAGAAACCGACCCAACAGTACAAGTGCCCGGAACCTGTGTGACTGGCTCAAAAGAACCTGCTTGCTCAACGACACATCAAGCGAGGTAAATTCACTATACACTTTCATGAAACTCACATGAACTGGATGATAAAGATGGCAAGTTTCTCAACCAGTCAAAGAAACAAAGGGCAGCACAATACGAACATGATTGAATTCAAATTAATTAATTTTTTATTTAAAGTTCACCTGTAGAACTATGGGAAGCTGTTCCGGTGGTTTCTTCCTTTCTGAACCATGCTCCAACCACACTTCGAATGCTGTCAGTTGTTCCGTAAAAAATAGACTTGGCTGCAGATGCGAGACAACGAGTGAACACTATGCTCAAGATTTTGAGTTCAGAGGCAGCATTTCTAGATCAGATGCAAATACTACAATGAATACAATACACTTGACAAAGTTTTCTCGCAAGAACATGGCACGATTTTTTGAACCAGCGCAGACTCGTAGATTCAGATCATTAATTCCAGTCAACTCCATGACAAACACACTCATATTGCAAATATAAAAGATCGCCTGCAAGTCAAAGAAGATCTCCTCCTCGCCTTTCAACCTCTTAGACTATATATCAGAAATACCTGGAATTCTGCGGTTGGATCGCTTAACAAGATTGGTATCTGTGAAAGACAGAGTTCCGCCGCCATATCCCAAGCATGCCTACCAAAAACTGTATCAGAAGAGCAATCCCAGTGAACTATCCAGAAAATTCATTTTACACATATTTTCATGAATTCGCTAATCAACAAATTTCATTACTTCAAAAGAAGAAGCATTGCTGCCCACAAAACCCAACTTACTAACTGCACCAAATAAGCATTCAAAATTGAGGATTATACAAGACCTAGTGATTATTGTGATGATACTAAAATTTGCATGAGTAAGCCCAATACATACCACATAGAGTGCTGATGTGTTGGTGGCAATCGAGGAAACGACTGCGGACAACAGTTGGCATCTCTCATTACACGCTCCGCCAGCAGGAAATTCCGAAATAAACTTGCCACAAGAAGATCCTGCCGGAACAGCCGCTGGAAGAGGTCTAATCATCCCAATACACAAGATAAGGCACTTGATGATGTGGCTTGCGCCAGCTGATTTGATGACTTGCTGCATGTAAATGCTGAACAGTAATCTACACCACATATCATGTAATAGTGTCATCTACGTCTAAACAATAATACCAAGCCATTAATAAAATCTCACCGTACGAACCCTTACTCTCACTTCAACCTCTCTGACACCTCCCCATTAGCGTGATGTCTCACGGCTGTCCGTGGAGATAACACTAACTTCCAAGCACAGGATGTGGGTGTCTCACCTCGAGGAAGCACATTCCAAGCTATAGTATCTGTAATAGCCGTGAAAATCCAATTGAGTTCGCCCAATGGTGTTTTTCTATCATTCTGACGCCCAGGAATCTGATCAACTAGATCGGGATGCAGATTTTTGAGTAACGACCTTGGGCAAAACCTGAAAAACATAGCCCTCAAAGTCTTTAAACTCTGAATAGTCATTGATATTGCGCTGTGTATATAGTAGAGAGTCATATTCAACAATTAAACCCATCACACACAATCGAAATTTCCATAGCAACCTGCCATATCCATTCATCAGTAAAGCCGAAAAAGATTAAACCCATCTTTGACAGTAGACCATCCACTGTGCATGTAATCTACGGTATTGCGAATCCTGATGACATCGATGCGAGTATTGATAGTGCGTAAGCTGGGACATATATCTTAAGGGGAAAAATTACCATCTCAAAGCAATTTTAATGGGAGTCGTAAGACACGCAGTAAAGACATCAGCTGGCAAATCCGAATTTTGAGGAAGTGTTTCATGCGCCCCACAAGCAGCCAACAATATACAGTCTCTCATGGCCGAAGGAGCTGAAGGTATTGAAGGTGAACCACCAGAACCCCAATCTGGACGCTGCACATCAGAAACCGGAAAGTTCCAAACACTCACAAAGCATGTACCCAAAACAGAAATATAGTATCACACAAAGTGTGACTGGCATTTCGCATCACGCTGGAACTTTTCTACTTCAGTCTGAAAGATGCACGTACCTCACAGAATGCATTCACAATCATGCCTGCTGCAGAGCAATCAAACACATAGATGGATGGATTTCCAAGGCAAGACTCCAACTCGTAGACAGAAAGGGGTATGTACTGAGTGAAGTGCTGCACGGAAAACGACACAATCAAAGTCAGTGGCAGGAAATTCGAAACGAACCATTTAGAGTGAAAGAGGGAATACAGGTCAAGCGAAAACGTATTAGAACCTAGCTGTGGGGTATTTTTCAATTAACCTTGCTAGCTGCTCTTGTGTGCAGGTGTAGTTTGAAAAAACATTAGAAAATCATCGCCAGCCAGTTTACCTCGCTCGGTTTCGGTACAACATAAACTGTACCGGGTATGGTTTGGTCTGGTATCTGTGTTACATTTGTTTCACCCAAAATTTTAAAAGAACGATATTTTATGAGTGTCCTACACAATTTCAGAAAGAAGCATTCGAACCTTGTTAAAAAGCCAAATCTCGCCATTTATAGTTGGCCTTGGCACACCGTGCCCATTGTAGTGAAACAGCACTCTCTCGTTCTTCGCACTTTTCCGACAGTGCAAACATAATTTTTTCACTTCGTCTACCGTTGGGTCCAGACATACTTTATACTTCGCCTGTGTTAAAAAACAAACCATTCTCAAATGAGCAGACAAGGAATGACATCTCCAAGAGAGTTTCAACTCTCCAAAATATTGCGTACAAAGTCGCTGAAACAATGACCGACATTTCACCATCAGACGACAAGATAACTGGAAGCTGAAGATATCTGAAACATAAACAAAGCGAGCAAAAACCGAAACCACGCACTATTCTTACCCTGGGTTGCCACCGCTCATACTGTGCTTGCAGATTTTTTCCAATCGCATCCAGTGCTTTCGAAGATGTTGTGGAGAGTGGATCTGGAAGAAAAAAAAAGCACCAAAGCCTCTAAGTGTATCCCTCTACACAAGTTATGTAGCAATGGACGACACGCTAATGTACGTGCTTCCAAGAGAGCACATCAACGACCAGTATAGCGGGAGCGCACACTCAGTTCGTAAGCCTGGAGAAACGCCATTCCCAGGTGATGAAGAGTACCAGAACTCTCACACTTCGTCAATAACTACACTATATTGAGTAATGACAAATTTGTACCTATCCAACATTCCATGCGAGCACATGGAGATATTTTGATTACATCCGGTGGGTCCACACCAATATTCAAACACAGAGCCAGCGCCACATATCCTGTTTTCATCTGCCATTAGCACAAGGCCAGAAGAAAGTTAGTATCACAAGCTCGATAATGTGAAACTTCGTAAGGTATTTCAACATGGTCCAGGGGCAATATCAAAGCAAGGCTCACTACAGCTTTTGTTTCATAGCAACCACACCTTCACCACTAAACCCGGCTAGTTCTTCATACAAGGTGAAGAAATTGCGAAACACGATGCACAGAACACAATGCCTAGGTAACCTTCTCGCACATGAAGTCAGCAAGATAGACCAGGAACTAAAGCACACAAGAAATATTCCTACTTCCAGAAAAGTTATTCCGATTCTAAATAATTCTCACAACGTCTCCATGTCACATTTTAAAAAGAGGGTAATAGAAAAATCTTATTTATCTTGTAAGATAAAACGTATTCATAAGTTTCATAAGTCCCAGATTCAAGGTGCACCAGCCCAGTACCAATGTTGTACCCAACCAATCCTGCGTTCAAGTGATGCAAGTTAATTTCATAATAAAGTTTCAAATGAAATAATTAAGCACGATATGGTATCTTCATCTGCCTTTGGCTTCCCATTGTTGGAATAAATTCACGGAGTATTCAATGGCGAAGGGGTCGAGCCCAGTCGAACTATACTCAAACCTCTTCAATCTTACCACCTAGGTCCCAACTTTATCACTGACATAATCTGAATGTAGGACAAATGCGCTACAGCCAATGATATTGTGGCAAATGTCCAGGTATTCTAGACTGTCGTTTTAGAAAAGGTCATAATAAAGGGTTAAATACACAATGACACCAATTAATCATGACATTATGCCCGAACGCTCGCAATTCGCATTAGGTATGAAAATGAATCTCCTTGAAAGCCTGCTGTTCACTGTCGTGTAGGACTTGCTTATACATCAACAATACACGACAGAGTCCCATGAAGCATTAGATCCTTGTCGAATGAAACAATAAGTGTCGTCAATGTCATCAAACGGCCAGTTGGCGATGCAGAACATGAGCATCAAGATGCTAGCGCTCGCGATTCCCACTGAAGCGACAATTTGCATGTGGAAAGAGCTGGTTCGGGACACTCACTCGGTCCTTCATCCGCCATCGCGACACAACCCCGGGTTCGACGACGGGCAAGGCGCCCGTGGCGTCCTGATCTGCATCATGGCGTAAGTCACAGAGATAAGAAGCACGGCGCAGTCGAAGGGTAGCTTCGTCGCCGTTAGTTTGCGATTGATCCACCTCCTCGACCAGGAGCGTCCGCGCAGCATCATCGTCCTCGGGGTGGGGACCAGACGGCCCCCCCGACGAATGTCCCCTGCCGGGGCCCACGGTGTCCATAGCTCGCTGTCGACTATGGAGTCCAAAATTCCTGATGACCATGTCCTACCCGCAACGGTCTGACCATATTCCACTCCCAGAGCTCCAGATCAATCCTCATTCTACACCTGAGCAGTCTTTCTCGTACGAAGAAGAGACCATCCAAACCCTGCCACCTCTACCAAGTGTCGACGTCTCCGAACTCTTAATTCCAATTCCGACACTCTTTTGAAACAAACTCCCCGTCGGCACCAACGCATTTATCCACCAGGCACTATCACATCAGGTGGGCGCCATTGCACAAACGAGCATGCTACACACGGGGCCCGCAGCTCCCGAGGCTCAATCATTTCCAATTCCCAGCATCCAAGCGTTCCGCTCGCCAACCTTCTCCTTCTCCCAACAAATCTCACGAAATTGAAGCTCTCCAAAACTCTCCAGACCTCCAAACCACGATCAGTAAACCCTAACACTCTGCAATCCCGATATTAAAAAATAAAAATAAAAAACGCTGCCAGCCAAAAACGCCACCACCGAAGACCGCCAAATCCGAACAAAACTCCAAGCACAGCCTCCAATCTTACGCACAGCTTGCATCACTACTGCACCTCCAACACGCCATCAACGCCGCAAAACCAACCATCACAAGTTCCCGCACACCAGCAGCATCGTTGTCGTCGGACACTCACTTTTCCCAGCTGCTCAGTCGCTCCCCTTCGTCATACGGTAAAAAAAGGCGGAAAAAAATGTCATACTGTTGCGTGTCTGTTTCGTTTCCTATTCGCCCACTGCATGGAGTTTTAACACCGGCAAATCAAGGCCGGGAGGGAGCAAATTACGCGCACATCTTGTGTAACAGAGGCAACTACGCGGCACACCCGACACCATGCCGACGGGGGAGCGCTCCTCACACGGCGTGTTGCAGGTTTTTCCCTTATCAGGGGCGCCTTCGACCTCAGTAGAATCTAGCAAAAGCAAGGATTCCAGTGTTCAACCTACTCCTTGAAATCTAAGAAAAACAATAGATTCACAGAAAGCGTCTTAGTCCCTTATACAGGACCTCGGAAAGGCCAAATAATATTAAAAAGTCGTAGATTCTAGAAATCTCCTGTGCCCACTGTCCCAGACCGTAAAATCTACGCCACCGTAGATTGCGAAAATCAACGTAATTCAAACAGTCGCTCGGGACCACCGAGACGTCGTGAAATCAAGGAGCATGAAGAATATGAAAAATCTTGGTCACACAAACAGTCGGGGGGAGACCCTGAAAAGCCTGTTCCCCAATCTCCCCGTTCACACTGCAGCTCGAGATTCTTCCCTAAACGACGACGTTTCTGAAGAATTGGGTATCGATCACTCGTAAAGTACGATTCCAGTATCATGACATTGAAATTCCCATGTGACGTTCCAGGTTCGAAATTCACCACCTCTTCGGGAGCTGCATCCTGTCTGCCGTTTGCACTTTGATTTGACACCTTCTCCAGTTCCCGAAGTCGCGGAGCAAGCATTCTGTGCATGTAGTATATATAAAAAGGGAGCTAGCTAGACTACCAATGCGAGTGAGTACGTACTGAGAGCTAGAGTGCATAGGAGAATGTCCCCCGCTCGCTCCAGCTCAGTCACTTTTGGGCTTTTGCTACGAGATTTGAATATTGGGAAAAAGAGTCTGCCTGCCTTGCAGAGCTGGCTGGACTGCATGCTGGACCGCTTTGGCTTCTCTGAGCCACAGGTTTCCGCATGATTACTGGGGAGTAGGGCCCGTGGGAAACTACCTCTCAGTGAGGCGGAAATACTACTGTAGTGTCTGTGGCCAACATGTGTGGAGGAACAACGAAAAAGTTTCCCAACTTGAGCCGTGAAGTTGAATGCAACCGTCGTGTTCAACTTGTTGAGTTGAATTGGACACATGTTGCACACGAAAGCGGAAGGGATCCATCCGATCCAAAAAGGGCGTGTCTGTTCTCCAACAAACAGGAGTACTACGTACGACGAGGAGGAGGGGTAGGTGCTGAAGGACGTAACGTAGGAGGGTGGTGGCGGAAGCTGCGTTGCGGCAGCAATCTCGATGCAGCAGCAGCAGCGTCGTGAAATCAGA
The DNA here is from genome assembly GCA_951230915.1 of Antitrichia curtipendula. Taxonomy (NCBI): domain Eukaryota; kingdom Viridiplantae; phylum Streptophyta; class Bryopsida; order Hypnales; family Leucodontaceae; genus Antitrichia; species Antitrichia curtipendula. The sequence continues at coordinate 7,284,239 of OX579640.1, forward strand.
TCCATGGGGGTTGCTCACTGGCTGTGGCACCAAACTGGAAGGTATGCGGCAGCAATATGAGATCCCCCAAAAAAATCTGGGATGCTCATGAACTAAGGTAGTATGCTCTTAAAGCGACCATTTAAGGGCTGGTCCGCCTTTTTCACAGGCTTTTGTGGACGAAAATATTTTTAGATCATTTTTCAGAGAAAGGAAAATAGATGTGGTACCTAACGCAAGTGGTTTTGTATTTTTCCAAGCATTTTTGAATTACTTATGAATTTTCAAAGATTCAGGACATAGGCACCTATTTGTGACCATAGGTCTTCCAAAATCTGTACACTTGCAACTTGTAAAGAGATGTGCAGAAATCAAAGACAATGATTGGCTCTTGCAATAGAAAAACAATTTTTCCTCAATGCATTCAATTGCTAAATTGGTCCATTTAAGGATCACCCCATCTCCATTCTTCACCTAAAAATAGGGGCGGTTTCAAGAAGATGGGCGCTTTTAGAGCACACTACCTTAGTAACTTGCTAGCAAGATAGGGTGGATGCCACAATCAAAATAAAAGTGAAAGCAATTTTCTAATTTTTTATTAATCTGTAAAAACTTTAAAATTCAATAACTTTTGCACTTAGGTAGCTAGTATGCTCTAAAAGCGACCATTTAAAGGCTGGTCCGTTTTTCAAAGAAAGAGAAATAGATGTGGAACCTAATACAAGTGGTTTTGTATTTTTTCAACATTTTTGAATTACTTTAAAAACTTCAAAGATTTGGGGCTTAAGCACCTATTTGTGAGCATAGGTCTCCCTAAATCTATCTACTTGCAACTTGTAAAGAGATGTGCAGAAATCAAAGACAATGATTGGCTCTTGCAATAGAAAAATAATTTTTCTTCAATTCATTCAACTGCTAAAGTGTTCCATTTAAGGATCACCTCATCTCCATTCTCCAACTAAAAATAGGATCAATTTGAAGGAGAGGGTCACTTTTAGAGCATACCACTTTAAAATGCCATGAAAAAGTCCATGCACTCCTCCTCAAAAAGAGCTTTCCAACGGGACCAGAAATGTGACCAAGGGACGCATTGTCCAAGAGATCTCAATGTAAAATAAGGAATAAAAAATTTAACATCTAAACGTTTTTTGGGATTAAAAATATCCTCACATAGTTTCGAGTCCAATTCAAAGTGTTGTCTGTAATTTTTGCATCCTATACCCAAATTCAATCAAAGTTGTTCAAAAATTTGCACTCTCTTTTCTAGACTGTATGGTATGGTCTTTTGCATCCTATGCCCAAATTCAATCAAAGTTGTTCAGAAATTTGCACTCTCTTTTCTAGACTCTATGGTATGGTAAATTTTCAAATCAATCCAAGATGTATTGATTTTTTGTAATCCAATCAAGTTCAAAAGTTTAATTTGAGTTCACCTAGTTGTGTGGTTAAATTTTTAGATTAATCCAAGATGTATTGATTTTTTGTAATCAAATCAAATTCAAAAGTTCATTTTGAGTTCACCAAGCTGCATTTGATTGCTGCAACTTTGAGGACTTCTATCTCCTTCATTCAATGTTCGTTTTCAATAAAATAAAAAAGTTCTTGGATTATGTTTCCTTTGAAGTTTAGTTATTGTGATTAAATTTTCATGTCAATCCAAGATGTTTTAAATGTTTGGGAGCAATTTGAGGTTCAATATCTTAACATTTTTGGATTACATTGAATTTCAGCAACTTGTTTCTTCTTCATGCAATGTCCGTTTCCAATTGAAAAAAATTGAAAAAGTTGCGCATACTAGTCTAGTATGTGTTGCTAAATTTCACATTAGTATAAGAAGTTATGATTGACTAAGAAGAATTTTAATAGAAAAAGGTTCAACCTCTTATGTGTTTTTTGCAATCATTTTTACTATTTTTTGATATTTCAAAGCCATTTTGCAAATACAATGAATCAATTGAATGATATTTTTCACTAATGTGTTTGTTTGTTGGTTTTGAATTACTTTATAGTTTAAAGTGTTTTTTTTAAAATAGATTTAGAAATTGAATTTCACCTCCAAATGTGTTACTAGGAAAATTTCAGCATCCTTTTTCAATACTTAAACATTATAATCTTGCAATCTATGTGTCCAAAAGACTCCAAATTTTATTCACTTCATCTACGTCATGTACACTAAAAGATTGTATGGTTGAGATTTCTATACCTTAGTGAAATTTAGAACTATATCACTTCAAAAACAATAATGTTTTTGAACCCCGAAAAGATTGTATGGTTGAGATTTCTATACCTTAGTGAAATTTAGAACTATATCACTTCAAAAACAATAATGTTTTTAGGAGCTAAAGTAAAGTATAGATGTATCAAACTATGCAACTACGAAAGTTTACTGCTTATTACAATCATATTCAAATGTTACTAGCAACTTCAAATTGCAATGAATCATTGCACTCAAGTAAAAGGAAGAACGTTCACTTGTCATACTCTATGTTTTTATTGTAAATGTTGGATGAAATTTATGAATTATATTTCACCAGGATGAGCATGTGACATGTCTTGTAAAATGGGAGTCGTAACAAGAATCATGACAGTAGATGTACTTAATATAATAGATGACTACCATTATAGACCCTCCCGTAACTGTGTCTCCTCCTTTTAACCTTTTGAGTTCCATGACATTCAAAAGTGGTTGCAAATCTGTATAATATGAAAATAAGTAAAAATTCAAGAAGAAATTGGAGTTTGATTGGAAAACATCACAAAGTTTAGACCCTATGATTTGACAACAATTGTCATGCGGTTATCGTTGTTTCATGGGTTCGTACCATAATCGCACTAATTCAGTGTGTTTTTATACACTGAATCAGGGCAAAAACAATGAATACCAATAGCGTACGGTTTATGTACTTTAACTATACAATTGTTGTGTCAATATTGCACAACAATCATATAGTTAAAGTACATAAACCGTACGCTATTGGTATTCATTGTTTTCGCACTGATTCAGTGCGTAAAAATACATTGAGTCAATGCGATTATGGTACGAACCCATGAAACAACGATAACCGCATGACAATTGTTGCCAAATCATAGGGTCTAAACTTTGTGATGAAGGCAATCCCTAATTGCTTGGGTGGATTAAAATTGATTGTCAAAGTTTGATTTTAAAAATACGGATGTATATGGAAGTTATGAAGGATTATACAATACTATGTCTCAAAGACACTATAGAATATATAGAAAGAAGTACAAAGGATGCAAGATGTACATGCCATGTGTATACCTAACAAACAAATTGAAGAGCATTTTGGAAGGGAATGATGACAAAAAAATGTTTATTTTGATTGTAGCAAAGGAGGAAGTTCTTGAAGAAGTATATTGTATCCACCTATCAATACAACAAAATTTATATATTCAAAGTTTCTTTTAGGATTTTATTATGTTTTCCAATCCATTTGCTTTAGATGTGCTACTTGCAACCTATTCTTCTATTGCTATAGGCTTTTATGTATGAAGAATATTACACTCAAGAGTTTATATGCATTTTCAATAAATAAAAATTATGCATATTCAACATCCATTTTGTTTCATGAATAATGTTCATATTTCTTGGTGTAATTTATGTATTTGCATATGGTTCTTTTCTATTCGACAATGTTACCACCATGTGCTTATAATCAAAAACATCATATTCTTGCCTTTTTCTCTTTGTGGTAATCTTAATACATTGTATTTCAATATTTTTCATAAACATCACACACAAAGCCTATGCATACACCTATTTTTATCACATTTCTCTTTCAGTCAACAAATGGTGATTGATAAATCATGATCATTTTCTACACAAGATATGTTCATCACAAACTCTTTCATTTCATATTGTGAAATTGTGCACATCTACCCTAGATTTATTTTAAAACTAATTATCTAAAAATAAATTCTTTTAATATTTTTGGCATGGCCAATATTCTCTTGGGACCTAAAGAATTAACATCAATCCAAGTTATTTGGGGCTCAAATTTTGGCTGGTGCAAATTAAGGACTCAATTAGGACACAATTCACAGTGGCTACATTATCACAACATAAAGGGCTTTAAACACAATCCCGGTAGGAAGATCTTGAGCAATGATCTCTTAGGAAAACTTTCAATAAATAAATCTTTAAAACCCCATGTATTATCAGAAATAAAAAAGATTTTCTTTTTAAATTAAAAAAAAGAAGAAAATTCATCAATAAAAATTCTAACCATTATTGAACTACTTTACTAAGTTATGCATGTCTTAACTATAACAAATATGAGGTATTTTTACCATTCAACACCCATTGTCAGTCAACATCTTGAAAACGCTTTTCAACTACATTTAGGTTGTATTGGTCCTAGCACTAATTTCCGTAAAATTAATCCAATCCACCATTCAAATGATCTAATGCCTTATATTTACAGTCGTGGATCTAGTACAATGAAAATTCACAATGATAAGTTTTTGTTATTTCATTTTTTCATTAATTAAATTTGTAGAAGAAAGTGACCAAATTTTTTAACTTATTTTTTGAAAAACATATATTATTGCTCATGTATGAAATACTTTATCATATATCCAAATTCAATTGTAAATATTTTGAAAACGCATCTATTACAAAAACTTCTAAGACATTGTGTTAAGCAAAATATTAGGGTGTTTGGCAAGACAACCTTACCATTGTGTGTACTTGACAATTCAAAGAATGAAACATTTTATACATACTTCATTGTTCTATAAAGTTTATAGTGTTCAAGGGGAGTATATAATCATTTAAAATAAATGATGATGTATACAAGTTTATACAAAGAAAATTCACTTACAAGCAATCAAGGGTCAAATTCAATGTATGAGAGACCAAAGACATGAAAAATTTTTATATCTTCATTAGACATATTTTTTGAACAATACCATTAGTTCACTTTCTAATACCAAATTATACTAAAAGTTAAATAGATATAGCCATCTATAAAATGAATTCCTTTAATAATCACTTTTGTGTCTTTTCTTTATCTCCCTCGTCCCTTAAGACTCAATGACAAACAATTTGTTCATAATTTTATTATTGTTATGTTATTCATTTTTTTTTCTCATTGCAAAATAGGTAAACAAGGTTCGCGCCTCTATACAATCACATCTTTTTTAAGTTGTATTTAAATCCATATAATAATCTAATTAGTGCAAAATGTGTATAGAAATCCAAGCCTCATTTGAACTTCATACTTCACATCCCTTTTAGAACATACAAGAGAACATACATCAAATTTGTAAAAAATTTATGTAAAAATGTTCTATAAATTGTAGAGCATAACAATTTTTTTTTATTTCAAAGTTTTATGAGAAATTTTTCTTTGTATAGATGAAATGTACATTTAATTAAATTATTGTATAAATTATGTTTTGCATTTCATTCTCTTCAAAATTTCAACATTTGATTCATAATACAAATTTGAATTAATAATTATTTCAATTTATTTGTTTAGTATAAAATTATATATATACCGAAGTAATTAACATGTGTAACTATCTTATGAGAAGAGACAGGCAACCCTACCTGAACCCCCCCCTCTGAAAATCAACAGCTGTGCAATTCGAAAAACAACAATAACCACCTTTTGTGCAAAATAAAAAACCTAGTGACTCAAAAAGAAAATAATAACCACCTTCTGTGAAAATTTAAAAACCTATTGATTCAAATAGAAAACAATAATCCTTGTGCCTTGCGATTTGACTTGAAAAAGTTATTAGTACAGGTGCTTCACAGTTTAGATCAAGTGCGGCAAGCTGATTTGATATAATGCTTCTTGTTTGGGTATCAAGACTCTATGACTTGTATAATTACACAAACTTATCACATACACTACCAATGTGAAAGATATTCTTGGAAAAAAGTTAGTTACTACCAACCAATTTAAAAGTTAATAGTGGAGTTGCTTCAATTAATTTTCCTATCTATAAATGTTAAATTGATAGCAACATCTACAGATTGAAGGCTTCACATGCAAAAGTTCCAAGATCACAGCACAAGTATCCGAATTGATGCAGATTCCATCAAACATTGTTTTCCACTATGCATAATTTTCAACAAGTAGAATGTTTGATTGGTTGCACAATTGGAAGTCGTTGCAACTTTAAAACAAAACATCAACCAAGATCTTCAAAGAATTCCCCATGGACAAAATTTAGTGCTTGACAATTTAGTACTTGACAAAGAAGACACTTGCATTTGAAAACACAAAAGAGTATAATTGATAACTTGCATTTAAAAAACAATACTTGCACTTTGAAGATGTGTTGGCTACGTGTTTATTGTGCTCTGACTGAAGTAGTGTATTAGGGCGTTCAAAGCGGTGAATCGGTGATTGTAGGACTATAAAGAGTAAATAATAGTCTCTCATTAAATCGATATTGTTGTGTTTTTGTGGAATTGAAATTTTTAATGTAATTTAGGGTTTGCTATAAGAAAAAAGGAATTGATGAAGAAGGAAGTAATTTTGAAGATGGAGTATTTCAACTGGAAATGATTTTTGTCCAATGGCTACATGCCACATATGTAAAAATTATCCTCTAACTACCCTACTATTAGGCTTGTACATAGTTTTACACTATCACCTCACCATCATCTCAAAAAAATATCAACTGCCTGTACTAGATGTTAACGTACACATGGTAGACATGCATATTCATCTTTGAAGATTAAAAATATATAATTTTGTTGAATAAGTATTTTAAGAACCCATATCATATATTAAACTTTGGAATGAGGTTTGCATTTTTAGTGCACATTGTTGTACCAAGCCAAAACCCCAAGTGACTGGAATTTGGCACCTGTTTCACTCAATCTTCTTAGTACAGTACCTTTTCGGTATATTGCTGTACATAGAGAAATTATGATTTGAATGATCATTTTGAAATAAATTTTGTAATTATTTCTTATGAAATTAAGAATGTACAAATTGACTTACAAAACCTCTCCCGTATTATTTTTAAATTATAAAAAAATGGCATTAAACAGATTGGAAGGTTTAAAATCCCTTTTTAAATATTGTTTTAAATAACCTTTGGCTAGAGTTTAGGCAAGTTCTCAATTTTTTGGCATGGCATTTTGAAACATTTGGGGGATAAAAGATACCCATGGCTTTCTAGAAAAATATATTTTTTCAATCATGACTGCAAGAAAAATTGTCTGAAGCCTAAGCATCAATAACAACAATACAAAAGCAACTAAAAATATTTTTTAGAACATTTGTACATATGAAACATTTATATGCACGTCTTTTATTCTCCAATTTTTTTCAAAAATGATTCAAAATTTAGACTAAAGAGAGTTTAATGTTGATGTGTCGCATGCTCAAATTTTGTAAAACAAATTTCTATTTATTGTAACTAAATTTTGTCTCACAAATTATACCATTTTACTCCAAAGTACAAGACTAGTTGTAGTGTAAGGGTCAAGTAGCAAAATTTTGTATCAATCAAAACAAAAATAAATAACTATTAATTACTATTAAAATTATCAAAATACCTAAAGGATAGAATATCCAACCACTTATAGTCATTACAATAGGTGCAAGAAGGATAACTTCTACTAAATTTGTCCAAATACCACATGGAAAACTCAAAATATCTAAACAAGCAATCAATCAAATACTAATTAATATCATTGACATTGCAATCCAATACCATATTCATATTTTACTACATAGATGGATTTTAGAAAATCATCAAACTTTACAACACATGCCACATAATATTTGACTCACTTTGAACTCAAAATAACACTACATGTAATTGCAAAACTATAAAACACACTAAACTCCTAATTATCTTAAGAAAAACTGTAATATCAATACTCCCATTGTCTCACTAAAAAACTCCAAATCAGGCACAATTATTGTCTCACCGAAAAACTCCGTCTATTGATTTTGACCGTTGAGTAAGCATTGGTCGTGTTTATGGTTTTTGAATGCATGTATCACTTGCACAAAGACTATACATACAAATTATTCTTCATGGAACAAATTTATGGAATTTTTCAATGGGACAAAGGTAGTATATTCACTCTTGATTTATAAAAAACTAAAACAAAACCACTACAGACATATATCCAAGAATAACTTATATGTATTCATACAAACCACAAAAATTATATATATAAACAAATTTTTGTATATACACGAATGCACAATAACATTTAAAAATATGTACATATGTAAAAATATTTCTAATTGCATAGAAATAGTCATAAAACACATACACCACGGCCCACAAACCCTTACATATTTTCATTATAACATAAAATTACTTCAAGTTTACCATCACTTTGTTTATAAACCTTATATAGTATAATTTCTAAATGGAGGTGCATAGGCTTGGAGTCACTTACACTAACTCAATTAAGTTTCACGTTGGAACCAATAATAAATGTATTCTCAATCCCACTAAAAAGGCTTGAGTTTTTTTTGTTTCTAATCTACTTCACCTTTGATTGAATCAGTTAGATCTTTATTTTTATTATTATCAAATGTACCAGAAGGTGAATGCACACCACGGTCATCCTTCTTATGTGTCCTGTTGCATTTAAAGGGCAATTTGAAGATTATCAAAAACCCATGGATAAATATTGAAATTAATTTTAGTGTGACATTAATGTTAAGTGGTTTTGGGATGTCAATATTGTAATTTCATGTCCAAGAATTTCATTAATTGGTGATTTTGTTAAGATAAATTTATTAAAAAATTTAAAGACATTGTATGTCACATGCACTAGTGCACCCCAAATTTCATGAGAACGTTAGTTATTGATGGGATTTGGGATTAAACTTTTTCAACATACTCAAACATGTAAAAATGAACAACTGCATACAAAATTTAACTACTTTTAATTAGTTTATAAATTAAGTTATAATGTATTAAAATCTTATTAAAAAAAATGCCTATTTTAAAATAATTGGATGGAGGTTTTTTTCTCGAATGTTATGGACAATGAGATTCTTTAGATGCAATATTTTTCTTGAAATCCAAAATCAAATAACGGCAATTTTTAAATCAAATAATGGCAATAACAACAATAAAATTTTAGATAGAAATTGATAAATTTCATATAAAATGGAAGTTTTTAAGTTCTGAATCTTTGAAATAAAATGATTTAGGTGAACTTAAAATTGAATTCATCCTTGATGTATAATTAATAGGTATACATGGTTTGTATTAAATTCATTCTGCTAATGTTATAATTTCTTTAAATGGATTTGAAAAACTAAATCTTTAAACAAAGTATACAAATCTTTGAGGAATCTTTTGAACAAAATAGGATGCTCATATGGACCATTTATTTTTCTTCAAATACATTTTCAAATAATAAATTAAGAAAGCTTTTAATTTACATTTCACAACAATGTATATGTGTATATAGATCAATTTTTTTTATTATGATGGACTTGTAACTGAAGTCTCACCTAAGATTTTGACTTTTTTCTTACACTTGCAAAAAATAAATGAATATATTTAAGAATTTTATGGAATAATTTATATTTTGGGGACTAAACATGTCAAACAAACTAAATTTCTTGTTTGCAATCTTGCATAGTAGGTGCACTTTAACCCTACGAGGATCAAACGTTTAAATTTTGAATAATAGATGAATGTAAATACATCCTAAGCATAATTTTTTTGTTTTTTCATCCATCTAAATGTTTGTAGATCTTTGTATCAATACTCTTACATTTGTACAACATAAATTTTCAAAAAATAATTTATAATTATTCTATAGTTTCTAGTTGTAAAATATTCAACTATTCTAGTTCAAAAAATGATCTGTCTAAAACTAATAAAATATAAAATATAAATATAAAAAAAAAAAAAAAACATAATTTGAATTCAAAAGTTTGAACTTAAAGAAAAAAATCTTGTGAAAATTACACATATTCAATCTACAATCAATTTTAGAATGAATTTCCAATATCATTGATAAATATCGGTCAGTGCACTAGTAGATCTAACCATATGGATATAATCTATGGGTCCTATTTTACAACTTTTGTTAAAAATCATCATTAAATTATTGTTCTAAGTTGCATTTTACACTACATCTTTACAATTTTGAAAATTGGATTACCTCTCTAGTCTTTAAGGGATTTAAAAGATGCAGAGGCTCGAAGATGAAGACAAGGTTTTTTTCATGATCTCACCTCACCTAATAAAAATGAGGGCATACAATAATTGAAAAGAGTAAACCAAGTATTCCAAGACTATTTGAGCACAATCATACAAACTCAGAATTTCAACTAAATAAAGCATTAGATATACACAACAAGAGATATAAAACAATTTAAATAAGAAGAAGATGGAAGAATAATTTTGTTCCACTGAAAAAGGAGCAATACAATTTTCACCCCTTTCTTCATTTTATAAACTCTATATCTCTTGTTGGTGTTTGATTTTGTTTTGATTTTCTATTAGTCTCAAATGTCATCAATAACTTCCATTATTGAACCATCATTTTTATTTGTTTTTATGAGGTGCAATGGAGGAAATTAGATGAAATCATTGATTCATCCTTCAACTTCTACATTTCTTAAAGTGCACCTACAATACTTAATTTGACTCAAAATTTGAATTTGTATTGATGTCATTAGTATTATAAGGAATTATTTATTCCATAAAAATATCAAATACATTAATTTCTATAGAAGAGAAGGTAAAAGAATGTAGAATCTTAGATGAGGCTTACAAAATAACTCTGATACAACATACGAGTCAAAAAAATTGCAAATGAAGATTGAGAATTGCACTTGGAACCTTCAGGGATAACAGAAATGACAACAAAGGTGAGATACTTGCAAAAAAAAGATTTTACTTGCGAAGCAAATGTATGTTGTCATGGAATTTTGTCCAACATTATAGTAATGCATGTTTTGTGATTGATCCACCAATTGCATTGCAAATTAGACACTAGATAAATATTCTTAATCTCTTAATCTTTAAAAGGTCTTACACAAAAAAAAATTCAATATGCCCTCGTCAAATCATTTTGTAGCTTTCAAAATCTTTGTTTTTAATATTTGAATTAATCAAATAAAATAAAATCTACAAGCTTACTTTTTTTCATATTAAATCTTTAAAAAAATTTAAAAAATTAGTGAGTTAAATACTGCTACTGCAAATAATAATTGGATTCTAGCACGTTGAACAAACAATTCACTCCATATCACATAGTAATTAAGTAATTACGTTGAACTAGTGTATTATATATAGAATTAACCACCTAAAGATGTTTGACATCTTTTGGGTACTTAATAATTCCTATTTTTCATTGGAATTTTTTATTCCAAATAAATTTTTTAAATTTACATTACTGATGATAGATGATTGCTTCACATGCTAACCTTACTTTCGCTAAAAGTATTATATTATGTTTTTACTCATTTTGATTGACATATTCCTTATAAATTATACTTTTGAAAAATCCCAATAATTTGAACTCCACCATTTTTAGGAAAAAATTAACATTTATAGAAAGAAAATTCACATTTTCAAATGATCATAAATCCAAGGTTAGTAGTTTTTTCCTTAAAACTAAAAATAATCTTAGTTTTGACTTCAAGGTCATATCTTTGGGGATTTGGGGTGTGAAGAAATATGATACCTAGTATGCGTGACTAGCAGCTTTGATTTATTAATTAATTAATTCTAAAATGGACACCAAATTTGATTAGGAATTATTTTTTCAAAAATAATTAATGGAAAAAATATAACCTTGCAAATATAACCTTCAAATTTTTACTATCATTAATTTATTTATTTTAAATTAAATATTAGAAGGAGAAGTACTGAAGTTGCTACCTGAGTGTAGTATTTGAAAATGAATCTCGATGTTTTTCACTGCAATTTTTATCTTGAGACAAAACTTCAGATTCATTCAGTTTTTTGGATTACACATATAAATAAAAAGCTAAATTTTTATAAAATTTAAAAGAACAAATTGAGCATAGAAATAATGATCACTATGAATTTGAAAATCTTCAAATGATCATGCAAAAACTGATTATTTATATTTTTAAGAGAATAATACATTAATAGAAACAATAATAACAACTCAATTATTTCAAATATCTTCTAAAGTTAAAGTAAGATTAAAAAATATTGCTAAAAGTTTCAAAGCAATAAATTATATTTCATATCCTAAATACCCTTGTATATGACCTTAAGTCAAATTACCATTGACAGTTTTACATAATTTTATTCTTCATGTAATTAAAATTTGGCAATTCTCATATTTGAAAGAAGGTTTTACCATGAGTATTGATTTATTGTTGAAAATCCTTTTGTTTTGATTTTTAAAAGCATAATGAAAAAGAAAAATAATTTCAATGAGAGTATGTTGAAATAAACTGAATCTTTCACCAAAATTTAGATTAAAACAAGATTCAAGCGGATTCAATTCAAATTTCAATACTTCAGTTTGTTAGTTGAAATAAATCAAATACAAAACAACAAGATTTTAGAGGGTCAAAAGTGAAGTAACTAACGTACATCCACATTTTGAATGCAAGGATCTTTGAAGCTTAAATTTAAAGAGCACATTATCCTCATCTTTGTAAATTTTTAATGCTAATAAGGAGCGTAAAATTAAATTGTCACCGAGAATGATTGAATGTCTCATTTTAGAAATATACACCTACATTTTATGTTTATGTTTTTTACGTGAGGATGAGACTAAATTTTGAGCATCTTAGTGGTTTTGAACATCTTTTAAATTTTTTTTTCCTCAAGGCTAGTAATTGACTAAATTTTACCAACTAATTTCTGTCAATATGTTGAATTGTTTTTTCAAGGACTGAGTCCAGTTATTTATTTTCTAATTTTTTCCACTAAATAGAAATTTTGTAGATTTTTTCACCGGATTTTTGCGAATATTTTCAAATTGCATTTTTTTTTCACAATTCCACTAGCTAACTTTGGACCACATACTAGACATTTTTTCCCCCCTTCTTATTGGCAACAATAGTAGGAGAGTCAAAGTTTCCTTCTAATAAAAGTTTTTTTCTCTCTGAAAGTGCCATTTGTAATTAATACCTAAAGCAACCAATCCCCTTCAATATGCCCTATTCAGGATGATCTAACTTTTTCTGGGCAAGAAAAAAATTACTAAAAATTGGCCTTTGCTGATCAATAGCCACCCTGGCTGTGTGTGAAAATCTTATGTTAAGTATTATTGATATTTTAAATATCAATTAGTGTGGGGAAGAACAGAATATGTGGGCAAGCTGCTCAATTGGGATTCGCCAACCAAGCATCAATCAATTCCGTGCTGGCCATCAAATTTATTAACGAACCAAACAGAAATGGGCCTCACTGGCTGTCCTTAGACCTTCGAACTTTACAGTTCCAAAAAGTAAAAAGTAAAGCCTGGCGAAGGCCCTGTTCACATTGCACAAAGATCACAGTTTCAAGCGACGGACAGAATGGGGTGCCATCATGTCCGTATATCATTCATCCATTTCTTTTGTCGTTTAATTGGAGAGCGGTTCAGTTGTTATGCATGGTGCACTTTCCGGTGTAGTTGTGGCACATTATGGTTGGCTACAAGAGTTTCAATATTGCAACCAACCCTTTATTAGATTTTGTAACCAACTCTTTTTAGATTTTGCAACCAGTCTTTGGTTAGAAATAGAAAGACCAATATGACTAGTATAGGTTGAATAATATCTTTAACTTAAAATTCATGATCATTGTGTTTTGAAAAAATCTGAAAAATTATGGAATCCTTCCAAACTCTATTTTTATACACGGAAAAATTTGCCTTCCTAAGAAACCCATGCTCCAAATTCATGCAATTGCTTAAGTGGTCGGAAAGTGGGATGGTTCCCTTACTCCGTACCTGGGGACCGGCCTCTCACCCAGTGGATTTGACGGGCCTTCTTTAGCCAATCTAATAAGTTACGTACAATTTAGAGATATTTTGGTTAAGGACACCAAATAGCAATATTTTATAATTATTTGTTAGCATCTGTAGCACCGTTGGAAAGCTCTATGCCAAGACGGATGCACAAGCTTTGTTTCATGATGTTTGGATTTATAATGTGAAAGTTATTTGAATTTCAAAGTCTTTATAAATTATAAAAATATAAAATTATTTTTGTTTCGTTTTGGTTATGGCATTGGCATGGGGGCATTCTGGTTAGTTATTTGTTAAGATTATTGGAACAATCTTCCAATGATTCATTTGAATTTGCTCTCACATGCAATGGATTAAGTGTAAGCTTTGGGTCATTGTAGTGTTACATATCCAATTGTTGTAAAGTATATCCAACAGGGAAAAATAATTAGTAACCTTGGAATACGGGCTGGTCACCACAGAAATTATCTTTTAAAGTACCGTGTAAATCATTCGCTTAAGAAAATTCAAGAGCACGCATTGGAGGCACATTAAATTCAAAGGTTTGCACCTTTATCTTGTACATAATATTGTTTACCAATGATGCAAGGGTGTTTTTTGCATCTTTGATAAGGGGACCTCTTCAAAGAACAAAATTGCCGTACAAGGCTCTTCAATCAATCCAAATCCTTGAATTACACTGGAAGTTTCTCCTAGACATCTAAAGAGGCATAAAAACTTCCCAACATAGAGAAGTACCATTGCCTGGTTATACAATGATATGTATAAAAAGAATATTTACCAAAGTTGTGTCCACAACTTAGTGTCCACAACGACATTACAGGATTAAGCATTTTAAATTTATCATTCTTCAATTATAGGTTTCATTAGCAAGTACAACATCAAAGACTAGATTTCCTAGTGACAATAGTATCACAAGCTCTATTTAATCCCCAAATGCCCAAGTTGCTATATTTTGGTGTTTTTTTTAGTTAGATATCCTTCAAAGTCTATTTTAACCTCTAACTGTCCAAGCGACCATATATGGTTGATTTAAAATTTCAGGTTCATTTTGGTGTGGGCAATTAACCTTTAAAGTTCCATTGGCCCTATGATGGGCCAAAATGCAACTTCGAGTAGGCTCATACGGTCTCAATATTCATTATAATTTACTAAATTTTTTCATTCAGTTAGAAAAACACATAAGCTTCTTGGTAATATAATTTTTACTTCAATCAGTGCTCGGAAGCAAAAGTTATTGCACAAAAAGCCAAAAACAAAGGTTAGCGGGCAGCCCAAAATTACAAAAAGTCGAAAAAAATAATAATAATATTTCTTTCCTAATAGATTACATTTTTGTCTACATGTAAAACTTTGAATCATTCTATTTGGACTAGTGATGAGAAAGTTATGGATGATCTTGTTTTTCGGCAATCTAAGGATGTTCTTAAAAAAAACTTTCTTGTCCAACTTTGAATGCTAATATCTTCCAATCCGTACGGTCAAATTTGATGAAAATTTTACCACATGATTTTAGAAAAGTGAAAGACAAGATCGGGGAATGTTGGTATGCGAGTAGGGAGCAGGGAGCAGGGAGTAGGGAGCAGGGATTAGTGAGTAAGAATTGGCAATAGTAGAATTATTTTCTTAAAGTAGAAGAAAAAGTATAAAAAAGTAGGTGGAAATTAAGAAACAATGGATGAAATATTTTTTGAAGGGTCAGAAAAAATGGATTAAAGGTCTTTAAAAATTTGGGAAAGAGGGTGGAGGAAATAGATGAAAGTAGTTTGAAAAAATGGATGAAAGTAGTTGGAATGAATGGATGAAAGTAGTGGAAAGAAATAGATGAAATGGATGAAGAGTGATGAAGAAAATGGATGGTAAAATGGATGATAAAATTAGATGAAATAAAAGGATGAAAAGGTAGAAGAAATTAGATTACAATGGAAGACAGAAATGAATGAAAGCGTTTGTGGTTTAGGGTGAAGAATTAGGGAAGGTGAGGAAGGGGATACTTAGGGTCTACATTCCACTAAAAATGAATTAGGAGTTTAGATACATTCCGGTAAAAGTAACCTATCCTATGACCGTGGATGTATATGATTCCTACAACCTTGGGTGAAGACTTTGTCTGTTTAGATATTAGTTGCATTGGTAGGGGGCTTGATTCCAGTCATCTTTCCTTCGTCGCCCCTTCTCGGCAGGATTGACAAATTTCAATGTCTGGCTTAAAATCGCGTCCAAAAATCGAACGTCCAAACATCCGGACGTAGCGGACCTCAGCGTCTGGCATCCGACCTGATAGACGGGTGGGCGGATGGGCGGACAGGTGAATGGCGGGCGGACGATAAAGTCCGCTTGTCATGGGAGGTCTAGACAACCCTACTTCTTGGGGCCGAGACCACTTTCATCTATCCTACACTCCTATAAGTGGGACTTATATAGACCATTTACTAAATCAATAATAAAAAAATTATTCAAACAATTAGGATTGTCTTAGAGAGGGGAAGCTCAAAACGTCTTTGGAAATAAAGAATGCAGACAATTACAAAATACCTCCATTAATAATAAAAATATAAATGTAGCTGGTGTGCATAACCCTGAAGGCAATATAACTGAACAAAAATTGTTCAATAGTACATCAAGTAGATTGGTTGGAGTTTGGACTACACTTTGCATCTGATGTATTAGAGTCACACTTTATAGCACTGTCATCAAAAAAATTCAGAATACGAGGATCTATTGAACGTGCCCGTGAAGTTGGCCTTGGATCGATTGCTACAAATTCATGGGAAAGAGCCTTTGCATATTTAGGTAGCATAAATGTTTTTTAGGGGGCGGGAAAAAAATCCAGTCTTCGAAAAAATGGAACATGTTGGAATCTCCTCACTTCTTGAGCCGCTCTGCAAAATCCACTGGAAAATTGATTAGACCAAAATGAAGTACAAGTACATAATCTCAAAAAGGATAATCTGAATGACAGACTTACTTACTAAATCTGGATGTCTTCTCAACAAGCTTGGTGACGACCTCCTTGTCATCAAGATCTATATTGGCCGAAGTAGGCCGTGTTGATGCTGGTGGAGTTACAGCCACAATGTGCATGACTGGGGCAATGAAGGTGCCAAAAATCTTTGTCCTCTTCAATTGCCAATACATGACGGTAGGTTGCACGGCAAGCTTGAATGGTTGAACCTGAAAACATTCTGAACATCCATAAGACTATAACTTCAAGAACAACTTTCAGACCTGTTCATTAACGGAAAAGAATAGAAGTATTTAGCAAAATTACCTATTGTTGCTACGCAATCAACAACCACATCGCTTGGTTCGGTTAGTCCTTCTACAAGCATTTGCATAAATTGGCGAGCCTTCTCCATGGGCCCACACTACGGGATATCTCCATTTATGCTCAACTCTTCTTTATTACAGAAGTTATGTAGTATGTCGTCACGAACCACATTGACACCAACCTCTTGATGGGACAGAACAAATGGAAATGGAAATTCCAATGCAATCTTGGGGCTGGACTCTCTCACTAAAGGAGAGATGGAAAACTGCATTGTCTGCACATATTCAAATGTCATCAACCATTACAAAGTAAATGCAATAATAATATATATAAAATTGTGAGTCACAAATTTCTCGTAACATTTTTGTTAGGTTGGCAGGCGATGTAAGATGTAGGTGGTGCATGCCTAACCACATCAAGAGTTTTTTGAACCCGAAAGTTTCACAAAAATAAAAAATATGACTTTTGTGTCGAGCAGAGGGTGCAAGATACATCACTAGTAGACCGCCCTTGTTGTGGAGGTACTCTTGGGCAAAGTCAAAGATGGGCACAAGGTAACCTTTGTGGAACTCGTTCCACTTGGGAATTGGATCTGATGGAGCAAAAATTGTTGGGACATGTAGACCTTCATGAACGTCGACAATGATGAAGTTGTCAGGGACTGCTAGTTTCCTGGTTACTGCTCCATTTAACCAAACTGTTGGACAACCCATAATCCGAATTCATGCATGGATCCTAAATATAAACATGAGAGATCTCAATTACTTGCTTTCAAATAATAATCATAGGTGCACACACATTGCATTGAAACCATGTTGTCTTATATTATCAAAATAACGCATGAGGAACAACACCCCCTCCGTGGTTCTTAAAGGAAAGAGAAGGTTCACAAGTCCTAACCGTCGTAACCGTCACGAAGTCCCGTTGTTACGACTTGTTCGTAACATACCCCCCTCTTATCAGCGAGTTCCATCCTCCCAGTGCTTGAGGATGGAGTCTGTGAAATGCCGCCACTGCATTAGGTGCGTTTTCTAAATTCGATGTCGGCTCCCAAGAGTGCTCCTCCGGACCATAGCCCTCCCACGCAACCAAATATTGAAGGTTTTTCCAACGCCCAAAGAATCTTGAATTAAGAACCTTGCGAACCTCCCATTCAATGTCCCCATCGGGAGTGACAATTGGTGGAGGTGGAGTCTTGTGCCGCTGTCGAGTAGAGAAGCCTTGCCTTGGGAAAGCGCCGGGCTTCTGGCTGCAAGTAGACTTGGCCGGAAAATAAAGGGGCCCGTGATTCAACAAAATTGTATAAGCATGCTTATAAAGTCTTCATAATGCACCATAAACTCCCAATATAATATGACATGCTTGTAGAAGATAGTTGGAGTTGCTCATAAACCGAATAGTTCTCTTCTAGGGAGATCCCGTCACTAAAATGAATGCCACAGCCTCTCCAGAACTCCAAATTGAGAATGAAACATCTCTCTGGAAAGCTAACAACAATATCTACAAACCCTTCAAAATCCAACTTAAACTAACATACTTTCCGATTTTTATAGTCGGTCAAAGTTCACTCTCTCCATTTCGAAGACAGCTCATCACTACTCTTCTTCCAAACCCATAACTTTCGTATAAAGACTCCAAATTGATCATGTGATATCTTTATAGAAAGCTAACACAATAGTCTACACAAATACTAAGTTTCAATTCAAAATAAGATACTGTCCAACTTCTACAGCCGTTCAAAGTTCTCTTTCTTCAAATCAAAGGCAGCCTCTCACTACTTCACCTCTAACCCTATAACTTTTGCATCCTAACTCTAAATTAAGAGAATGATAGCTCTTTAGAAAGCTAACATCTAGATACACACTACCATAAAATCTCAAAGCAAAAAAACTTCTCACCCAAAAGTTATGAGCCCTCAAAACTTCTATCCTCTCGTTCCATGGCAATTATCCATCTTTCACTCCATCAAGCATAACTTCCACACAAAAACTCCAAATTGAGCGAGTGATAGGTTTTTGGAAACCTCAAAACAAGATAAACAAACTCACAAAATTTCATTACCAAACTCTTTTGTACAAAAATACCTCTCCAAAGTTTCGGTTTCCTTAAGCAAAACTAAGAGGAGGAAGAAGAAGGCCCTCCACCTTATCTTCCACCTCACCCCCCATCCCCTCCACTTAATGCCACGTGCCACCAAAAAGCCACATGGACCACAATTTGCCCATTGACCCCCCCTTTAGCCCCATAACTCTATCCTTATCTCCTACGTGGCGACTACATGGCCTTCAAATCTCTTTTAAAATCCAAAAGAAAGATAAAACAATCTTTATCTTTCCGGTTAACAACTTTTAAAATCCACAAACAAAGTTTAAAATGCTTTCAACTAAAGAAATAAAAAAACTAATGCCTAATGGTTGTCTAATAGAGGTAAAAAAGGTAGAATCTTCTCCATGTGGATCTTTAGACTCTCCAAAAAACCCTCTAATTTCACAACATTTAGTTGTTTTTACATAGTGTATGTGTACACGATGCGACACCGCCCGGTAATTGTATCTTGGTGGTACTTTTCAAAAAGAGATATATGAAACACGTCATGGATGCAGAGTGCCTTTGGAAGCCGTAGACGATAAACCAAATCGGAGATTTTTGAAACCACTGAGAACGGCCCCAAAATTTTTGGAGCTAACTTCCGTGATGGTTCGGTGGTAGCAATATTCTCATGCCGGAGAAGTACCTTGTCACCTATTTGAAAAGTTGGTTGCAATTTCACCCCCCTATCGTAGCTGCGCTTAGCTTGTTGTCCTGCAATTGTAATCATTATCTTTAATTCTTCATGGATTTTTTGTAAATGCCGCACCCTATCCTCCGCTGCTGGGACGGTAGATGTGGTCGGGGTCATGAAAGAAAATGTTGGATGGTAGCCGTACGTTGCATAAAATGGAGAGAAGCCCGTTGCCGAGTGAGACGCATTATTATAGGCAAATTCCGCTAGGGGAAGAAGGTCCACCCAATCGTCTTGGCGTTTTGTAGTAAACATTCGTAAATATTGTTCTACAACTTGATTTACCCTCTCGGTTTGGCCATCACTTTGGGGGTGGAAGGCCATTGTTGGTGATGGTTGTATTCGAAGCAATGCACATATTCTCTACATAAATTTTGATACGAATACTGAACCCTGATTCGATATGACCTCGGCTGGTGTTCCATGGTGCTTCCATACATGGTTCAAATACAATGAAGCTGTTTCATTAGAATTCACCGTTTCGTTTGTGGGGATAAAATGACCCAGCTTTGTATTTCTGTCTACTACAACCATGATAGAGTCATAGCCTTTACTACATGGTAACTTGACGATGAAATCACTGGAAATTCGTTTCCATGGTGCATGCGCCACCGGGATTGGCTGCATCAATCCATACCTAGCATGATGCGTAGGTTTTGATCTTTGACAAATATCACACCCTTGCACATAACGGTTAACGTAACGGCGAAGTGTAGGCCAATAAAACATTCTTGACACCAACTCTAATGTTTTCGCTTGTCCTTGATGGCCGGCCGCAGGAGCATCATGCCTAGATCGGAGAATTTGTCGTTGTACTTCTTCATCATTAGGGACATAAATCCTATTTTGAAAACGAAGTATTCCATCAATAAAAGTGTATCCTTGCAGTCTATGGCGAATGTTTGCTGGAGCTTGGACTGCGCTCCCCCTACAAAATGCAAGTACCAGTGCTAATGTGGCATCCTCTAAAGTGGCCACTTTCAAGTATTGAAGAATGCGGGTGTCAGACCAAACTAGTTCGCAAGACTCGAGCGCTGCCAGTCGTAAGAGAGGCCGTTCTCCTTCATTTTGTCCATCCATAAGATCCACTCGTCTTGAAAGTGCATCTGCCCCCCCATTCAATGACCCTGGTCGATGTTGAATATCAAAGTGAAACGTCGATAAAAATTCCGACCATCTAGCTTGTCGTCGATTAAGTTGTTTGGAAGTCAAAAAATACTCCAAATTCTTATGATCAGAGATTACACGAATTTGGTGAGGAGAACCTTCTAAATAAATCCGCCAGTCTTGAAATGCTAAGACCACACTCAAAAGTTCTTTGTCGTAAATGTCGTAGTTTTGTTCAGCTGGTGACATTTTGGAGCTACAAAATGCACAAGGATGCAAATGCCCGTCTATTCCATATTGTGAAAGAATTCCCCCTGTTGCTGCATCAGAAGCATCAGTCTCGACCACAAAAGGTCGGTTGAAGTTAGGATGAATTAATACTGGTGCTTTAAGAAATTTAGATATAAGCTCCTTGAATGCAAGGTCCATTTGTGATGTCCATAGAAATGATTGATCTTGGCGTGTTAAATTTGTAAGTGGCATTGCGATATTTGAACAGCCACATATAAAGAGGCGGTAAAAATTTGCAAATCCAAGGAAAGCTTGAACCTCCTTCATGGTTTTTGGGATTGGCCATTCTTGAATAGTGCGGACTTTATCTTGACACATCTCGAGACCCCTTGATGAAACAATCATGCCTAAAAATTCTACAGATTGGCGGTGAAATTCACATTTAGATTCCTTGGCATAAAGTCCATGAACACCATATTCATTATTTTGGGAGATTGGGAACCTCTCAAAATAATGCGTGTTTTTGAGGTGACCTAAATATTCAGCTTGAGTCAACCTAATTGTGCCCAAATTCAGCTCGATTTGAGCTGAAATGCGTAAATTTAGGTCAAATTGAGCTAAATTTGCCAAATTCAAGTCGAATGGAACTGAATTTGGGCAAATTCAGCTTGAATCGAGCTGAATTTGCAAAAAAAAAAAATAATGAAAAAAACAACCAACCTCCCAAAATCTTGGAAATCTCCCAATATAATGAATATGGTGTTCATCCTTTTGTAGTCGTCGTAATAACTCTCGTACCACTTGTCGATGCTCTTCTAAATTCTTAGAGAAAATGAGGATGTCGTCCAAGTATATTACCACCGAGATATCTAGAAGGTCACCAAAAATATCTTGCATATGAGATTGAAATTGAGCCGGTGCATTTGTCAACCCAAAAGGCATCACCAAGTACTCAAATAGCCCATACCGAGTCTTGAAGGCCATCTTAAATTCATGGCCCAATGCCATACGTAGACGATGATACGCTTGCCGTATATCGAGCTTGGTAAATATGGTAGCTCCCACAAATCGGTCAGTGAGCTCTGGAATAAGAGGTAATGGATACCGGTTTTTTACTGTGACCTTGTTTAAATTCCTATAATCCACACACCCTAATTGAACCATCCTTTTTCTTGGCAAATACAATAGGTGCTGAAACTGGTGATTTTGATCTTCGAATCCACCCCTTCCCTAAATTTTCTTCCAAGTATTTACGGAGCTCTTCTAATTCCCTCGGTGACATTGGTCTCAAGCCGGTGTTGCGTGGCTCTTGTCCTTCTTTGAATTCAATTTTCATATCCAATGGACTGTGATTCGGTAATTCGTTTGATGCCTGCTCACTGAAGGCACCCCGTAAATCGTGATATTCCATCGGAATGGAGGTGTCGATTGAACTGGTGGCATTGCCTAGCTCGGTGCATTCCGAGATATCCAAAGCATAAACTTCAGCCTCTAGAGCAGACAGTCGGAATCCCGCAGCTGAAATAAAAGCATGTGTAGGTGCAGTAAGCTTTGAGAATTTTTTTTCTATGGTTGAATTATCCCCACTTGTACCGGTCCACCTTGGTGGGCCCCCTCCGCATCTTTTCTTTGTCCCTATTGATTCCTGATCCTGCTGACCAACCTCAATGGTAGTGGTCCCGGGGCTAAGTTGTGACAAATAAAGTAGCAAATCCGGCAACTCCCCCGATCCCACAGGCTCCTTGTTGATAGAGCCAAGGCGTACGCCGCCGTTAGCCGCTGCTGCTAGGGTCTCCGCCCTGCCGTCCATCTCCAACTCTAGCGCCTTCAAAACCGGCGTAGACTCCTATTGCACACACTGTAGACCTGGAGCCCCGTACGTCGACCCCCCTCCTCCGTCCTCCTTGGCAAGCGCCATTTCGTCCATGACTTCTTGCCCATCCATAGGCTTGTTCTCGATCCTCCATGGAATGGTCCCTGGAGTGGCTCTGCAAGTCTCTCGACAATGGAGAGAATCAAAAATCACACTCCTCTTTGACCAACAAATTGTAGGGTCGTGGTGGATTAGCCATGGAATACCCAAGATGCATGGGTATCTTCCAGTATTTGTAATATCTGCTAGCAATATCTCGCGGTGATCTCCAATGATCAACTCCATTGTAGTCTCATGGGTAATGAGACCGGAGTTGATTACTCTTCCATCGACCACCCTTACTTCTCGTGGCAATAATTTAGGTCTTAATTGAGCATGACACTTCGCAGCAAAGTTTGGATGTATAAATACCCCGGTTGCACCCGAATCCACCAAAGCGTGGGTCATAAAAGAATTGACTTTGGCTGTTAAAGTAAGATGAGCTCCCGGATCAAGCATGGCACGCAAGTAGAGTGGTCCGGACTCCTCTTCATGATCTCCTAAATACTCAGGAATAGAGGTCATAACCAAAGACTTCGTTGGTTGGCTTGACCAACTTTCCAATTGCATGGATCTCATAGAGTGCTCATCTTCCCCTGCTTCAATCCTCCCATCTCTTGGTATTGAAGCAGCAGCACTTTGAATCGTACTTGTGCCCGGGTACTGAACTCCTACATTCAGTCCCGAGCCCCGCCTTTTCCCGAGGGTGTGAATTCCACAGCTGCAATTGAAAGGGACTTGGAGGGATTTGTAGGACATTTCACCCTCACGTGACCCAATTCCCCACAACCCCAGCAACGGCCTTGGCGTTGGTACTCAAGTCTCTCTCCAGCCGTTTTAGCTAATGCCGTGGTTGTACGAACTGCCCCAAGCTCCATGGGGACAGGTCCAGAGGTTCCTGAATTAACTTGAACCCTCCCAGGTAAATCACGGGGTAGGTTAGTTGAGACCTTGACATTGGAAAATTCCGATTGCAATCGACGATTTTGACGCCTACCCCACAACCTTTCATCTATTTGTGAAGCCATCGCCATCCAGTCTTGAAGTCGACGTGGTTGAGTCTCCGCAGTGGCCACCAAGTCTAAAATATCATCTTTGAGGCCACCACGAAATCGCGCTATGAGACTGGACTCATTCCAATCAACTTGGGCGGCATACTCATTAAATGTGGAAATATATGTTGCCACTGAACCTGTTTGTCAAAGTCTTCCCATGCGATCCTCGGCATTCCCTCTGCGGTCAAGATCGCCATAAACACCAATAATGGTCTCTCGGAAAGCGTCATAATCCCCTAATAATTCATGCTCACGTCCTTCATCGAGGGCTTGGAGGAGAGGCATTGCCCAATTTTGTGTAGCCCTAGTCATGTAGGATAATGCATAGGCTACTTTGTTTGCATTAGAGCTATAAGTTCGTGGCTTACCGCGGAACACCAAACGCAATTGTGCAAGCCAACGGTACACCTCGTTGCCCTTTTTTCCCGAAAATCGTTCTGGATCGGCTACTTTAGATTCTTTACTCCGGTACCCTGTCTCATTGCCAAGCTCTACCTCTCGATGCATCCAATCATTTTCCATGCCAGAAATTGGAGGGGAATTTTTTTGTGGCCCCACTCGTACCTGCTTGGTAATTTGTTGGACGAGATGCGGAATCGCAGCTTGCATTACTGTTTAAACCTACTGTTGAATGAAGGCCGCCTACTCCGACCCGACCCCTTTTGGTGCCGCAATATTGCCTGGCTCCCCCTCTGGCTGTTGTTGCTCCATTGCAGGGTGTCAACCTCGAGACTTCCACCAATTTCGAAGCCGCTCAAATCCCAAGGACCACCTGCAACGAAAGCCAGCTAACCCTGATCCATAGACCCCGGGAATGGGAACAGTGATCCATAACCTCCATGATTTCAAAAGAAAACAAGGCTGAAATCTGGAGTTATTTTCAGCAATCTTCAAACCATAATATTCAAATAAATTTCCTCGTCCATCTTGGAAGCATCCAGCTTTACAGCCTTGGTAGCTTTAATTCTGACTTTAATACCTTGAACTGTTTGCTTGTGATTCGGTGGCAAGTCTTCTGCCATATCTTCAATGGTATACATCTCCTCAGCCCATCTCACTCAATCTCCTCAACTCATCTCACTCAATCTCCAGAATCCTCAAGAATCAGAAGCGGAGCGGAAACCAATCAAGGATGCGTTATTATGTCAGGGACTGCTAGTTTCCTTGTTACTGCTCCATTTAACCAAACTGTTGGACAACCCATAATCCGAATTCATGCATGGATCCTAAATATAAACATGAGAGATCTCAATTACTCGCTCACAAATAATAATCATAGGTGCACACACATTGCATTGAAACCATGTTGTCTTATATTAACAAAATAACGCATGAGGGACAACACCCCCTCCATGGTTCTTAAAGGAAGGAGAAGGTTCACAAGTCCTAACTGTCGTAACCGTCACGAAGTCCCGTTGTTACGACTTGTTCGTAACATAAGTCCATCGCTTGTTGTGTTGTCAATTTATCCTTGAAATATCTGTCTTTGTCACTTGAATATTGCATATCACATCAATGATCCAGTAAATTAATTTGGATATGGAACTATTTCATTATAGATTGGTGAATAAATGACACTTGAGTAAATGTATAATTGATTTGAAATAAACAGTGACCATCTTTCATCAACCTCACGAACATGGAACTACATAGTAAAGGCATAAAGAACAACTATTTACCATGTCTATGAAGGTGAGGACTTTGTCAAATGCCTTATTATTGGCCAATGTATCCAATGACAAGTTCAAGATGCACTTGTCAATGTTTCGAATAAAAAGGAAGCTCTGAGTTGAGGGTGTCAATCCATGCACAAGACAATCGTGAGTGAAAACCCCGATGACCCCTCATGCACGTTGGTAGTGCTAGTGGTTGGTATAGGCACAAGAGACTCAGACTTCCTCTTCATCCCCTTCTTTTTTGCCTTCTCTTGGTCCTTCTCAGCCTTGGAAGCCAACCTCTTCATCTTCAAATATTTAGTCTTGTTCTTTGCTTCCTCCAACCTCTCAACCTTATTCTTGTTAGCTGCATCGCGCTTGACGATGGCTTTTGCTCAGGCCTCCAGATACAGACCCGCAAACTCATCGAACTCAGGCTCTACAACCGCGGTCTTCTTCAATGTCTTGAAGAGATGCTCCTGTTCAAGTGGAGTAAATCTGATGTTGCATTCGAGGTACCACATGCAAGCTTGGAGATCAGGAGTTGTCCAATTCCTCAGTCGCCAAGCAAAGATCACGCAATCCGGCGATGTTCTATCCAACCATGTTGTGGGAAACTATGGCAAATCCACCTTGGCAATAGCCTTCTTGACGAACAATTCAAACTTAAAATACATGACCACCCTAAATAGATCAGTATCCATGATACAAAATATTATAATAGGGTGATGGGAAAGGAAATGAAATTCACATCACCATGTAAGGAACCTCATTCGACCGTGGATAGTAAAAAACCCGTTATGCCCGGTTATATATTTTAGAGTGAAAATTGACAGAGATCCATCTATAAAAATTAATTGTTACAATATTTGGTTAGCTTCAAAGGGCATCTCGGCCTTGAGACAAGTCTGATAAGGGTACCCGTTATGCATAGTAGTAAATTCATTATAGTTCATGCGGCGGATTTCTGTTCAATAAATGTATACCTAAGCCATAGATCGATAAAAATGGCGTCTAAAACACAATTTGTTTTTTTTAGTAATTGAGCTAGAGCTTGAAATACTATAAATCAAAGATTGGATATTGGAACCTAATATATTATTACTTGATAAACCTGGAAAAGGAAATACCTATAAATTAGAGGGTGCACCGCCAACATGGCCTTTTTGTACTCCTTGAAAATCTCCAATTTTTTGAATGTGTCCGCTCCCTTGAACATTCCCGTGTAGGCCATATCCCACAACTTCATTCTTCAGCCCTCAATGTATTCCTTCAATGATTCTTACTCAATAGGAATGGCCATGTTAATTTTAATATTATTTGAGTGGATAATATTGTCAAAAATCTCCATAGCGGCTACCTCCAACTGTACACTCAATTGAGACGCAATTAGAGCACATAAAAGAAGAGAAATATGCTCTTTCTCCTCTAAGATCAAAGGATGATGAAACAAAGCATAAAGAGTAGGCACATCTCAATTCATACCCCATTATACCAACATGCCTTTGCTAAGAACAACATTAATTTTTCTTCATTTGTAAGGCGAGCTGGAAAGTAGGCGAGCTGGAAAGTAGGCGAGCCTCTCTGGTAGGAGCAAATGCGTTCATCCACTTCAAGCCACATAACCTTATACTTTGCATTGGCATTTGATGTGGCATTTGATGTGGCAATCATCTACAACTTCTTCAAAGTTAACTCTGGAGATGTAAAAAGATTCCAATGCCACTCGATCTGCGATAATACAATGAGAATACATTAGGGCAAAATATTTCACAAAAATGTGGTTATTGAACAAAATAATGACAATGATGTACCTCGAGAAGCCACTCTTGTTTAAGAGTTGGGTTGGCTACTAATACGATCTTTGATAAAAAAAAATTATAATTATCCATAGAGGCCCTGATGGAGCTCCTTATAGTTACCGCCACTCCAACCAGTGTTATATCATCACTCGGGGTGTTCTCTTTGAAATTTTGAACTGTGACATCAAAAGCAACAAAAACCTCTTGTTGTTATAATCCACATCGGTTCATAAGAGTATGGAAGTAAATGTAATATGTAAAACCAATTTTTAAACTTTGTCAATACAAACTATCATGGTGAATATTATACCTTACATATATAAAAAGTGAAGACCTCAAGAGGCATAGTGTACCATTTTGATCGATTATTATTGAGGCAGGTCTTCACTTCTTCGGTGGATAATAGTTCTTTGAACTTGTCAGGTTCCATCATCCTGTACTTTTGAACTTTGTATAAAGTGTGAACAAGATTTGTCTTGATATGACTATATGAAAATTTTCTGTGTGCCTGTCATTCCAAATCAACCATGCATAATGAAAAATGAGAGTGTATGGTATATATCATGTACAAACTGAATTGAAAATAGGAAAATAGGAAAATCAGAAATAATTAGGGAAGCATTGTTTACTTATTAATATCGTGCATGGCCTGCATCACCACACCAATTTGATTCCGCATATCCAAAACAATCGAGTCCACAGTGATGTGTTACATCCTCTCTGTGGCGTGCAGCTGCATGCTATGGTTCATCCATGCAATTCTTTTGTGATTACCATCATACATAAAGAATTTGTGGTCCACCAAATGCTTGAGCACAGCTTGGGATTTCAATACCGTGTTGAAATTGTCATTCATAGAGTACCAAATTAGGCCCCATTCTTCTTTCGCGGCATTAGTGAAAACTATGCTATGTCCATTCTCTTCGCACACTAAAACATAGAATACTCTAGCTTCCTCCTCGTAGCCTCCATTGAACTGCTGCTCTAGTATAATCAAATCGCATGCCAATGTCGGTCGCACCATTGGCATGGGTACCATCCTATACGGCTTCACCAAGGAATCTTCATCTGCAAAGCATCAATCAATGTCAACCTCAAACCTTGAAGGATAGAGACGATGTCCAATTTTTGAGACTTCCTGATATTATCTTCTAGGGCATCTTTGGGTACCCCTAGAATGTCGACGACCTCGATCTCCAAGTCAGAAATAATCTCTATATCTTCGATAACATCCCCTATTAAGGAACTCATTTCATGTGAGGGCCTCTCAAGAATATGCGACTCCGAGATATTCTGCGACAATTCAAAAAAACCCATGAAGCTCATCATTGAAGTAATTATTGGAAATTAGACAATACAATTGAATCCACTCCAAATTGGAAAATAAGTACGGCAACCATGGCACCAATAAGTGTCTCAAAGGATCAGAAGATAAATAAAGTGACGTGTCTACTTGTCTCAGATAAGGCATTCACATTGGTGAGTAAGTGATCTAAACTCGCACATCACCAACTGAGAGTATCACCATCTGTGTCTACTTTGGATGCGACCTTCACATCTACTCTGCCACAAATGCAGTAGTCATCATCAACTACCAATTGCCAATTTAAAGCCTTCTCGTCGCTTGATCCAATGAAGTACAAGAAGATGGATTGGATGCCAGTCTCCCCTCCTTGTATATGTTGTCCATGACTTCATTGAGCTCTTGAATTAGATTGTCTAGGGAAGAAACTTTTCTTACTGGTGGAATGACAAGTGTGTTGCCTTGGGCCCCTCCAACTTCTAATACCTCTTGGTATTGTGTCACTATGGGCGCTAGAGGCAACTCTTTGACCACTTGCATGTCTTTCTGCATATGAAATTAAAATCAATGAGTTTAATATTGCTCAGCACCCCCCTAGGTTACCTTAGTCCACATAAGCTTGAGAATACGTAAAATGACAATTAAGAAGAAAAATATAGAAGATGTGATGCAAAAGAGAGCGAATAACATATGCAAATTATTGGTTTGATCATGCTTCAAAATACAACATTCTAGACGTAAGCAAATAAAATGAGTAGAAATGTAATGAGGTAACAGGCAAGACGAAGCAACCACCATGTATAGTCTCGGGCCCGAGACTAGAATGTCACCTCCTCCTCCCACGTACATCCATCAAGACTGAATGTACTTGAAATACAAAGTCTAATTTATTGGATTTGTAGACAACCAACCAAAGCGGATAAGAAGTGGGGAATGCTATTATGTGAACGGTGAGCAGTAAGTATTGAGCAGAAAAAAATGGAATTCAGTAGTTAATTGTAAAAATTTATAATACTTTTGACTTATAGGAGGGACTATAACTATGGATTATGTTACACTAGGAAAAATCCTATAACCAAAATTTGAATTTAAGTATGGAAAAAATGAATTTGGTAATATTTTTAGAAAATGCCCTATGACCGTAGATCATGATTAGTAG
Organism: Antitrichia curtipendula; assembly: GCA_951230915.1. Lineage (NCBI taxonomy): Eukaryota > Viridiplantae > Streptophyta > Bryopsida > Hypnales > Leucodontaceae > Antitrichia > Antitrichia curtipendula. Next base: position 7,314,413 of record OX579640.1, read on the forward strand.
GGTATGGGACATGAGTCCTGAGTGGCTAAAGAAATTGTGGATATTTTCAAAAAATGAAGTGGGTAACCGTGGAAATTTGACAATAGTAAAGCCTATATCCGTGGGGATTTGATAGTGGTACAGCTGCTATATCCGTGGAGAATTTGCAGTTGTGAAGCCTATATTTGTAGAGAATGGGGAGTAATATAACCTATATACGTGGAGAATTAGCAATAATAAAATTTATATCCATGAATGAAATGTAAATTAGTTTAGGGTTAAGGCATACATTTAATTGTTGTCTATCATATCTTTGTCATTTTTGTCCTACTTTGAAGGTTAATTTAGGATATGGTGTCAATTTAAAGGGAATCCATTAACAATTAAAACTAAAAACAGATTTTTTAGGGTAGCTATAATCAAACGCATCATCATTTAAGCAATGACATATAGATTGTAATGATCCGTTTATTATAATTGAAAACTAATGCAAAAATAACAAAGGTAACAGACAAAAAGATGATGTAATAGACAAAAAAAAAGACAATGTTAAGCTCAATTGTACTTGGATTTATTGAATCAAAATACAAATGAACTCGAACTCTGAAACAAAACAAAATGTAACTATTCCATGTCATCAAAACTATCCTCGCTACCAATTCCTTCATATGCCTCTACATCTAGGTATTTCAAAACACCCTTGTGATAATTCCAGACTTTAAGTTGAGGTTGTTGAGAGCTTAGCGTCAACATCATTGCCGTTGCTTGTTCAATGTAAAGTAGAAGAGTAAATGAAGGCGGTATAGATGGTGGTAAGGGCCTCAATATAGAAGGTGTAAGAAAAGTTTAGTGCACTTTGCAAAGTAACATAAAATGAATGAAATTCCTAAAACTTTAAATGAAGTACATATTAATGTGAATAAGATAAAATAACATAATAAAAAGTAAAACTTACTCACATAAAGAAATGCGGTTGCTCTTTTGTTTCTTCTAAGGCGCTTCTTTTTGCATACATTGGATGGATTTCCACTTCTTCAACATTGGGATGGTGGGTGATTTGAAAATGAGTGGTACCAGGAGATTGAAAAATCTCTAAGCCGTCTTTAAATGCGACTATGTGTCGGCCAAGTGACTGACAAGCGCGAATAATGTGTCATGTTGAGAGTGGTTTGCCTCGAAAAATCACATGGAGTCTAACTGTAACCGTTAGAATCGGCTTAGGAAGTAAAGAAATCGTTGTTGTGTAAATTCTTCAAATTCAATCGTCGAATCTTCAAACTGCTCCTCGTTGGCCTATCATGTAATGATTCTAATTGGATTCAAAGGTTAGGATAGGTGATAAGAAACCACGGTCTTTAAACAGATAAAACCGGACGGCCAGATCACGAGTTGAACCGTCCAAGGGATTGGATCCTAAATTTCAAACCCACGGTGACTAGCAATTGTGCCTTACCAGTGGGAATAACAAAAAACTACAACCATGTAGATGATCAACCCCACTTTGTTGTATCCACAATACAAAAAGAGGCTAAGCAATGGTTACACCTATGACATTCGCAACAACAAAGTTTACAAAAAAAGACAAGCCACAAGTCACAACATTTAAGTCTTTGTCTCCAACTCCAGCTCCTTGACTGAACTTCGACTAGGTGCCATCGATGCTTCACAATTCTAAATGAGATGAGTGATAGCTTTTTGGAAAGCTTATGCAATTTTCAAATCTTAAATCATTCTAACACTTTGTCCAATTTTTATGGCCACCCGAGGTTTCGGCCTCTAAAATTGAGGGCAACAAACCCTTCTTCACTTCAACACACACAACTCTCTCATAAATACTCCAAATAAAACGAATGATAACTTATTAGTAAGCTAAATTATTTACTCTAAATCCTCAAATTCTCATTGCAAACTAAAGAACTGTCCGTCTTCTATGGTCAGTCGAAGTCTCTGTCCCTTATCGTGGGAGGCAGCAGACCTTCCTCCACTCAAACTAGCACAAATCTCAATTTACAACTTCAATTCAAGCATAAGAGAATTTTTTGGACGCACAACATCATGATACATAATTCCTTCAAATTTCGTTTCAAACTTCTCAATACACAATATATTATGGCTCCTCAAACATTCGGACCTTAACAATAACAACGAGAGAGAAAATGAATACTATTCCCCCTTTTCCTCCACCTTATCTTCTATCTAAACCACACAAGTCAAGTGAATTTCAGCCCATGTCTTGACCATGTGGCTCCTTTAATCTCCATTGAACATGAATTTTGATCATAAGACTAATTCCAAATTCTTAGTTAGAAGATAATTCATCTCAAAGTATTTAGAAGGTAATTATTTGAGTATTTTTCCTTGTACAACTTCATAAATACAAATTTAATTTATAAAAAATACTCTAAGTATAGAATAAAAAATTGAAAACTAATATATGTCTAATAGAGGTTAAAAAATAAAATTTCAATTGAAATATCACTCCATTTGTAAGAACTTGAGAATGCGTTTGATGGTAGCAGCAACATAATCGACAAGATCCACCTTAGTTAAAGGATTAACTGGCTCTTTCACCCATCGCTGATGTTCACGACTTCCCTCGATAGATTTGACCATGTAATAATATTGATTGATGTTTAAACCTTCAAAACAGCCTTCAAATGTCACTTCACAATTGCCATGTTCAACGCATCCAACCTGCAATAAAATCACCAATGTCCGAGCGTCTTGTTAAAGATTCTCGTGCCATCGTTTCTCCACGCGAGGTTGTTTCGATGGTCAAGATGGTCCATCTTCATTTTGTGAACACCCATGCGGCAATGGAAGATCAAACGATAGTTGAAGTTGGTCCGGCAATTGCGATAAAGGAAACTCACACTCTAGTTGAGATTCTTCATCTTAAGACTCAAGATAAACCCTCCAGTTCGATATAGTATGGCTTAAATGAAAACCCAAGAAAAATAACATCAAATACGATGAAGCTCACAAGTGAAGTCTTCTCTTTATATTTTGTCTATTACGATAGTGAGAAGTGTCACCTTGAAGCCACTCCCAATAATGTCATTTCCTTCACTATTTTATAAATATCAAACTCATCTAAAGAACGTAAATATATGTATTTTTACATAGTATCTGCATTTGCAGCACAATAACGGGTCTTGCAAAACAAAGAGCAATGACAAATGATGTTTTGATACTTAATGAAGTAGAAAATTGTAAATGAAAGGCAAAATAAATATGGAGTGAATGTAAATCGGTAAAGGCATTCTAATCGAGAACAATGTCCCCAATGAAGATAAGCAATTCAATCATTAACTTCATCAAGTCATCAGACTTCTCTCGAGGGCCACGCCATGGTGATTTTCCACGCAAATGCTTAGTTGAAGCATTTATCAGATTGAACAATATGTCAAGCTCCCCTAATAAAGCGTTAACACGGAAGCTGGAGACATCTATAGTATCTCATACAAATAATTGGACACAAAATCGCGTGCCCTGAAACAGAATACAATTCCGTTTAGTATGAGATTCTCTAAATTTGAAGATATTGATACATTTAAAATAGCAAATGCAATTTTATACAATCAACAGATCAAATTACTGTGGCAGAAGGATCTCGAGGTAAAGCTAGAGGGAGCTCGTTTAAAGCCCACCAATCGATCAATAACTTGAAATCGTACGTCATTATACAGCCATCAATCTCTAATTGCAAATCTCAATTGTTGGCATGAAACAGAAACAATGTTGCATTGTCATGGAGATAATTCTTAGCAAACTCAAAAATTGTATCGATATACTTCTCCGGCCTAATATTCCATAGAAGAATGGCTGAATTTGGCACAGAGATCCCTGGAACGGGTAAATTTTCAAGAATATCAACAATGATAAGATCCAATCTAGAGTGACTGTTTGCACTTCTTACTTGAAACTTGTCGTGCTCGATTTGCACCAACCTGGAAAGTAAATGAATTAATAAAGTTGGAGATATGCTAAACTATAATATCAACATACATGAGTAATTCATTATAAATCATACCTTTGATATGAATTCATGAATAGAAGTCCAAGGCTGAGGTGGACCACTGGGCTAAATGAGTGACTGCATGAGGGAAAATAGAGAATAGTTTTGAATTAAAGACTTTGAGGAATTTTTTTGCAATGGTGCAACGGATAATTCAGACTGTTGAAACTAATGCTGCTTGCATTGGTGAACCTCCATACATGTGACTTCAAGAAGGTTGGATCTAGCAGCTTGAGAAGATGCCATGATTAGTGATGAATTCCAAGCAATTTCATCATCTCTAGTCACATCTGTAGGATTTGGTGAAACCAAACTATAGACATCTACCCTTGTTGCAAGGGCGGCAGCTACAGCCTGATGAATATTGGCCTTCTTAGCCGCCTCCACCTTCTGAGCCTTTTCAATCCCCAGCTTTGCCTTCTTAGCCTTGGTCAGGCATTTCTTCTTGTTGGAAGTCTCGTCCTATACAAGGGTTGGTAGCAGAGATGACTACTCTATTTCAATATCCTCACCTCCAGCATTAGTTGAAATACGAACAGATGTAGAACTACAAAGACTATTTTAAAGCTTTAATTCCTCGTCCGGAACAAAATTTGAGTTGCATTTGAGGTACCATCCACCACTCTGCAGATGAGGAATAGAATACCTCACTTTCTAAATATCTGTGAAAATACAGATATCAAAAGAAGATTGAATCCATGGAGATAGGAAAATCGGGCAGGAGAGTACTCTAACCGCATTCTTCGGAATCAATTCCCTGACAATGTAACTAAAAAAGTAAAGTACACCGTGGCAAAATATACATGAATTTGAAATGTAAGTAAATGAAACATTATCGAAGTAAATGAACCTGATATGTTGAAAGAGCTAAAATCTTAAAAATATGAATGAATAAAACCTATAGAGTAGCCGTTGGATGTGGTGGTCAACTTCCAATAAATCATCGATGTTTGATCCCTTCAAAATGGTGGCTTCACACTAGGATGGATGAAAAGCATGAAAGTCTTCTCCCACAAAATCATACGCCATTTCTCCACATAGTCCGAAGGACCCATAATCCCAAATGAGGCGTTCTAGTCAATAGTAATTGCGCCTGACTTACAGAGCTTATCAAGTTCAGCCATGAACGAATCCTCCAACTGCACACAGTTAAAAAATAGATTAGAAAATAATTGAAGCATTTCGATCACAAAGAAGCCACCACAAGAAAAATGATTTCACCTAGGCCTAAAATGATGCACGGTTCAGAAATAAGTCAAGTGTGTTGTCTTTGAAACGCGCACTTGGAAACTTGTAGGCAGATCGGATAAGAGCTGGAGAATTCCAGTGATAAAGCCACCTTGCTTTGAAACATGGCTCAACGGCAAAGGTTGCAACCTTTTGCAACCTCGTGATTGTTATTTCAGTTGTTTTGAAATGACTGAAGTGACAGTCGATCTACAAAAAAAAATCCCAATGAATAAATTGTAATAAAACTCTAGAACAGTTAATAAATTGTGCAAGCAAATCTTGAAAATAAGGAATAATAGTTAGCTATAGAAATACCTCTTAAAAGAATCTTTTGTCATGCTTTGGATTTCTAATAGAAAGATATTTTTAAAACCCTTGTTTTTTATTGACTTCACCATTGATGCTTCCACAATATTATTTACCGTCCAAACACCTTCAGCAGTTTTCTCTTCAGTGAGCGTGACTCTTTTGTATTCAATGGCAGCCTCATCAACAACCAGAGCTAGGTCTTGCTGTTGAAGTCAGGTTTTATACATATGACATATATAATTGATTTTATCAAATTTTCACTCATACTTTATACAAAGAAGAAAACAAAATGCTCAGTAATACCATAATTCAAGATAGAAGTTGAGAAAACATACCCAATATAAGAAATAAATAAACACATCAATTATTAAAGGAAACCAAGCTGAACAAGACTGTCTAACTTTTGCACAAATCTTGAATTCTGTAGAGGTCAAGAGGTCTTTGAAATCTTCAAGTTTAAGCCCCCATAATATCAAATGTGATGCAGTTTTGTGGGGAGACTAATCTTGACATGGTTATTTTGCGTTGACCTACGTATTTGACAAAGAGAGATGTCAGTACAAAGTTAGAATTACATAAACAAAAAAATATATAATTGCTACCAAAGAAAACAAGGAGGGATTAAATTAAATACCAATTCACGTCACGTTCACGTCATGCAGTTCAGCAAGACCGAGATTTGACCTTTTGGATTGAGAACAACACTTGCAACCGAGTAATGCCAGGTCTTGTCATTAGGATGAACTTCACTAATAAAGCGCCACCAAGCATTCAATCTGTAGTTTTCATCCCACACGAAGAACATTTTTCCACAGAAACATACATATTCTGGATTTAAACCCAGAAACTCTTTGAACTTCTCATTGACAAAATGCCAATGAGCATCCCAAGTTGCTTTGATCTCAGGAAAGACGTCACAAGTCTTCTCGGAATCATCAAATAGAAATATATAAAATGAACGATCATCGTCAATGTACCCCCCTTCAAATCGCTTTTGAAGGATGCATACATCTACCTCTTGAACAAAACAAACTCGTGGCAGTGCAACCATCATGGAAAGAGGATCGTAAAAAGGGCCCTTAGTGACACGCATACTCTTGAGGACAGTTACAAAATTTGACTTCTAATGAAGTCGTCTTGCTCTCTCTTCCTCAGGCGTGTTAACTAAACCATTTGGGCATTTTAGAAAATCATCCTCAGAATCGGATGAAGAATCGTCTTGCATTTCAAATATATACAAATTTAAGTTAACAATATTTGAAAACACCTTTAAAAACAATATCGAATGCATAGAATTGAGAATGTAGGAAACAATTGGAAAATGAAAAATGAAAATATCAAAAGAATGATAAGATAATGGAACAATCCTGAATGCCTAGATTTTTAGTCACCTCTTCGTCTTCTTGAATTGTGTTGACCTCTACAGGAGCCTCCATATTCATCTGAATACAAATGCACTTTAAATCAAGACTTTGAACCACTCAAAAATCAGGGTTCAACAAGAACTTGTTTCTCTACAACGTATACAAAGAGCCTTTGTCCACAAAGGCTCAACAAAGCCACATCGCTGCAAATAAATTTAATCCTTGCTAATAATCCCATCTTGAATTTCAAAGATTGAATTCTACCAGTGGCATGTTCTGTAGAGTCGCTTCTGTTGCAGCAAACAAATGAGATGATTGTGTCATATTGCCTATCTTACCAAATTCAGTGTAGCTCAACCCTCTTCGTATGCTATGCCATGCACACACAACAATTTAGAATCTACAACCACATATAAAAGGTATACAAAAAATGTTTGACCACCACGGGCTATAGATTACTTAGTTCTCGAATGAGCCTTCGTCCACGAAGCCTCTACTATAATCGACGCCTCATGCCGTTCCGAAAGCAGGATGACGTCCTCGAAAAGAGGCCTCATCCATAGAGCTTCACGAACTAAAATTGAAGTCTCCATGATGAACAATCTCTAGTATGTAGAACACTGTGTCACGGTAAAGCACTGTAATTTACTCAAAAAATCTAGTCTTCAACTCACCTCATGGTTTAGAGTGGATTCATTAGTTACTGCAAGAGGAGTTGAATCTCCCATGTTGTCCAATTCAGCAGTGCTTCCCGATCTCAGTGTGACCTGCCACATACACTCAACGAATCAGAATGCAACTACGTTAACAAAGATTTGGGCACAAATTTGTCCGAAATCCAATGCGGTGAGGCACTTCTAAGGCTTCAACAATAGCAACAAAGGATTTGGCATTTCGGCACGAGCAGTTCAGCTAGGAAGGCTTTGTCTTTTACTCGTTGGGGGCGCCGTAAACATCAAACATTCAGCGATTTCCTTGCATCCGCTACCACAAAGTGTAAGGAACGGGACTAAGAACTACCACTAGGGCGGGACGATGAGGTTTGTGGCTATGGCCGGGGAGGATGCGAGGCAAATACCTGATGGCAAAGATAAATTGGCATCTAAAGTTCTAAATCGGGGTATTGCGCGAATTATCATGGTTCACGATGTAGGGTACCCGTGGGTCATGTTTCAGGGTACCAAGTAAGGGTCACAGGTATCATTCAATCATTGGTGTCGTGTATCGGTATTGAGGTCGAGGATATCAAGTTTAGATGTACACTAGAATTGACAAAGATGGTGGGTGTCAAATATGCAATCATGACTATCTACAACGTTAAGTCATGAAAATATGTCAAACAAGAATTACGAGTAACTAATACCAAACTGGTATCGGTAATACCACTTATCTATAATAAACGTATTGCAAACCACCAAGAATAAAATATACAAGATCGAAAACCACTACACATTATTGAAATGCTTGGATATAATAGAATTCGACAAAGTAGACTAAACTCAAGATGTCAAAGTTCAATGCTTACTTTCTGGTTTGAAATCAGTATCGCCGTCGCTTCTGGAGTTGATTCCAATATCGTTGCTGATGGAGTAGATTCCTCTACAACCTCTATAATTGCATCGCTCCATCCGTCCTATCCCACACACACAGGTTTTATAATCAAGTGTAAGCAAAGGAGCTACAAAGATGAACTCAGCTAGGTCAACATTGCAAGATTACATTTCACTGCAATTCTAGCAAAGACATTTCAAACCTGAAAATAAACATAACAATAAACTACTCTATGAAATGACTTACAATTGAAACTGCATCATTCTCCAATGTGTGGTGGCATTGGCCATTACTATCACAATGTCTTAAATTATACGACAACACCCTTGCAATATCAGAAATGTCAGCATCGATAATGTTTGCCTTTCTCTTTCCCATCCTAGCCCTCTACAACTGCTTATGACTTGAAAATAAAATGCCTCGCCTCCTCTACTTCTTGTTCCTATCAGTTTGTAGAACTATAGAACCCTTTGTAGCTTCCCCGCTTGTATCAAATGCCAATTCCATTAACCGAGGCATACAAATGAAGTTGAAATCATGTCTGTTGTACTTGACAAAATACGTTTAGAGAATGCTACTAAATAGAATATAGAGGTTAATACCAATTTAAAGCTACTACATTAATTTGGATACAAGGTTGCAAATTTTCTTTTGATATATACCTATCATCTGTCGTCATTTACTTCATAAATTGATCACATTTTACTAATAAATAAACCCTTTATGAGCTATATGACACCCCTTTCAAACATTGTTTCTGTCATGCACCACGATGATCATTGTAATAGTTTCATTTTCAAATCTCACCTATTTTTGTTGATAATTATAGGGCATTTCAATTAAGGTGTCCGCTAATGTCCACCTTGTACCCTATGAGCTAATCCCCTAAAGCCCCGAGCCATATTTTGGGTGAAGAAAAAACATGAAATTATTTATTTTTTTCCAGAATTCAACCATACAAATTTGTACTTGACTACTTTGGAAATGTGTGGGAAGAAATTGAAACAATTTGACCACACGGATTGACAGAATATTATGTTCAAACTCAAAAAAAAAATTTTAACTCAATCGTCAGGCCCAGCAGCCTTTAACTCCTCTTGAAGTGAGATTTTTACACTACACACAGTTAATTTTTTGGACATATGCAATTTGTATCATGTAAATTACACACATGCCAAATTCAAGAAGTAAAATGAGGAATTTTGCAAAAGTTATCCAAGGCTGTCCAAGTTGCCAAATTATTTTGGGACAATATAACTTTTGATCCAAGCTCCCAATCAGAAAAAAACAACCCGGTAAGGGAGTAGATGTTCATATTTTCTGTCACAATTTTGTGAACATCCGACCAGAATTGACTATATAGGAACCTACTTGACTTTTCAATTGTCTGTTCAACGGACAATAGTGCTTTATGGATGAAACCTAAAATACTCCATTATTTTTATTAGCTTTCAGTTCTCTTTTATCACCACATTGATTTTGACATATTTGTTGACATTTTAAAGACTGTCAAACTCAATATTTTGCTTCAGCTATCCGAGCGCAAATTCAATTGTATATACAATTGCAAGTATTGTTTATTCTACTTCAATGTTTATATGACAATTGATACCTCAGAGCAATCATCTACTTTCAGTGTTCAACTTCTATAGTTCTTCGCAACGACGTCTGTTGAATTAGGCAGTCCTGGTACGGTTGTAATTCATGGTGAGGATAAAAAAAATCCCGCTTACATTTCGTGTGTCGCATGATGGTCATTGTTGTGTTAGTGCAGTTCAACTTTCTTCTCGATTCCAATTGTTGGAGGGTTCAATTTCTGTTGATGAAGAAGTGTATGATCTAGAGTTTGGAGTAGTTACACACACCATTGGTCAAGACGCAACCACTAACGACAATGGAAAATCCTAGCTACTCAAGTGTGGAACTTATAGAGTGTATGGTGTTAGAGATGGTCTACATAGTTTCTTCCAATTGTAAGTAGTAGATTCTTGAGGTCTCATATATCTACCATCCATAGCTTCTTCCAATTGTATTGTAGATTGCATCAAGAAATTGGATGCAAAAAAGGGATCAAAGTCCATTCTTTCAAGGGTTGATTTCTCGAGTGTCCAGATATTTACTATCCATTGCTTGCCTCCAAGCTTTGATGGAAATGTAATTTTCATCTTGTCAACAATTACAACATCCTCTTCGCAGTCCCAAGCCAAACTACTACATGGTCTGGACAAGCGTCATGATGGTCATGCATGGACTTGTACAATTACAACCCACATCACGAATGACATAGGTCTCTCATTTAGAATGTCATCGTGCCTAGGTCACATCATATGCGTCAATGAGCAGTGTAACTACCGTAATAGAGTTCATAGACCAACTCCATCTAATGAGACAAAGTGGGATGGGTCATCGTACTTACCGTTTGGTACTAATTCCAAACCTCCAAAAAATTCTACAGTTGTCTGTAAACTATGTCAGACTCCCCCTTCCTATTTGAATGCCTACTTTGCTAAGATATACTATGTCCTCAGTCCCCCTCTTATGTCCCGTGCTTGTGTTCACATTGGTACTCACAAGCATCCTATCAAGATAGGTGTTTACAGAGAAGCTGAGGAGCAATTAACAACCTTTCTGAGTGAGCAAGTTGAGAGAACTCCCTCGACCACAAATTCTGCTATAATCTTGGAGGCTGGCAAAGAGTTTGTAGGGGAACTTTTGCTCAATCCGGAAGGTACTCCGGTACAAAGTCTTTCTATAGAGGAGTTGGTGCATGTGCTAGACAAGTGCAAGAACTTAACATCTCCAAATCTACGCAACAAGGTCACCTCCTTCCGGTATCTCAGACACTATGGAGTCATGGACAATATTACAAAGCTTTGGGAATCTAGCAAATGGGCGTATGTGCAAAATAATATGTTTCATGGTCAAGGCTTTCAATTTGACAAGGTATTTGTTTTCAAAATGTCTGAAGTTGGACCAGGTAGTGGTGTTGATCTTTTGAGGCGGATGCAATTTGGTGGAGATTTGTGCAATGCTTGGATGATGTTTGACCATGTCAAGCGTGTAAAGGGGTGGCCACCATGGCTTGTCATGTGTACGACGCCTCATATTGTCGTGTCATAACTATAGCTGTTTGTGACATGCAATCTAAGGATGTTGAGGCTCAGCTTGTATTCTGGAAGAATTTGAATGCCGTTGCAACTCGGCATGATATTTTCAACCCCCAGTTCAAAGGATTTATGGCAAACGATGCCCAAATTAATTGGAATGTAGTTAGGATCATCTACGGTTCTGGTGATGCAAAAATTCAAATGGAGGATGGGAAGCACTCATGTTTATTTTATTGGACACAATCTCTTGAGAAGCATACAAAGGCAGATATTTGACCCAAACTTCAAGAGCAACACCGCCGTCTGTGTGAACAATACAAGAATGCTAATTCTTTGGAAGACATTGAAACAAAGTACCTTGCCATTAGGTCTAGGTGGCTATCATCAAGTGCTACAACAGATGAAGGCCTTGTTTGTCTGGATTTGTGGCTGGCATTTTGGCACTTTTGTTACCACCAATGGGGTGGATTTATGGAGCTTGTAAGTAATATCTTGCACGCATGTTAGAATATCATCTTACTTATGAATTTAAATCTTATTTTCATTATTTTCTTGTAACTAAATAGTGGCTTTCTGTGGCAGGATCTTACGGAAGAGGAATTTCTGGAAATGCCTTCTTGTAACCTTGCAGAAACGGTGCACAATAAATGGCTCCAACAATCGGGAAAAAGAGGAAATGATTTGTATGTGGCGACTATGGATGACTATGTCTGAGCATTTACGCAAGTCATTGCATATTATCAATTTTTCAAGGGTGATAGAGCAGGCACATGATCCAATAAAGAAGATCTTCGTCTCCGCCTTGCTCAACGCAATGCCAAAAGCACCAGAGACCCTAGCAAGTTGTATGTGGCTTTAGAAGAAATGTCAGGTGCTTTAGTATTTTGCACAAGAGAACCACATTTGGAAGGTCAAGAGGTTTTTTATCTTTGAAGCATAGGACAAATGTGCCCCATTGGGTCAAAGTATGATTTGCATCGCCCCGACAAGATTAGCATGTCTCGGCCTCTAAAAAAAACACGTTATAGTGGCTCCAACTTTGTCGATCCCACACCAAAAGCAGAGTCAGAACCTATAGTGGGCATTTCTCCACCTGAAGAAACAGAAGAAGTTGTCCCAACTCTGCATCACACAAAGATAGTTCTTGAGACTACTTGTAATGAAAAGGAGTGGCACATTGCGCAGCTTCCAAAGACTTTAGCAAAAGCTTGTTTTGTACAACAAGCTACCACTAAGAAAAAATGTGTGGCTAAGATTGTCCAATACAACAAGTCTACTACAGCTCTTCCTTACACAGAAATGATGACGAATTACAAGAAAAACAAAATGGAGCAAATGCACTCTTTCTTTTGCAACGACGATATTAAGCGTTGTGTAAAGGGCACAAGACGCAAGTGGGTTGTGACAAAACCACCAGTGTCCGAGATTTAGCCTGTTAAGTTTGACACCAATCTCACTAAACAATAATTTTTTGCTCTAGAGCATGCAAGATTTTGCGTGGCAGAACGGTCTACGCTAGCACCACATGAGTTGTTTAGTTAGTTAAATGTAGGACTTATAGATTTCAATGATTACCCATCCCCAGATTCCCCTAATGATTATCTGGAGCATAGATTTGGGAAGAACATTCGGCGGAACTCCAAGGCACCAACAATGAAGCACTCCAATATATATACATCTGCCCTATATGTTAATGGTAAAGTTCTCCAAGTCACTATGCTTCCTTCTCCAGCTTTAGGTTCAATTTTAAGGTTTGAATCTCACCAGGGATCCAAGGCATCTCAATACTTGATCATTGTTGGACAATTTTCAAGTTGTGATTGTCCATTTTTCAAAGAAATGGTAGCGAAGTCCCTTGGTAAGCATGGTCAGTGGATAAATTGAAAACATATGTATTATGTGTTTACTCAACTTTGTGATTTGCTTCCAGACATAGATCAATTTATCCAAGCACCTAATTTCAGCTACAACAAAATCAAGCATGTATTAGAAATTCTTCTACCCAAGTGCTAAACTATTAGAACGGTTTGACAATTAATTCTATTGTACTGGTTATTGCATTTTTAACTAAAATAGTGGTGAGACTAAAAGGGCCACCACTTCATGTTGCGGTACATGCATTTTCTCTAATTTCTTGTTATCATGTTTGATGTTATTTTTACAATTGTATCAATCTCATTAAATAACTCAATACTTCATCTGTAATTCTCTTCACAAATATACAAAACAATAGATCTTTTTTGTATACCTTAGATACCCTATTGCATCATTATGATTACCACACTTAATTTCCAATATTATCAAAATAAAAGAGAATCAAAATCACAACAAGCACTAATAAATTCATTTCTAAATTCTTGATCCTTGCATATATTGACATTGTGAACTAAGCAAACATGGCAACAAGGGAGTTAACGTTTTATTGGATTTGTTATCTATGCTGCAATGTTATAAAAGTGTTTTTCAAATATTGAATAAATACATAGTTAGAATATAATCAAAACAATCTTTTTTTAAAGCTGAATTTTAAAACCACCTAAAAATTCCTCTTTCTTTTCCAATGTGAATATAATTGCCAAAGTCTTTGATTCCACGGCAATAGGCTCATTAGTTTTCTACAGATATAGATCGAATTTCTTACCAAAAATAAATAGTTTACTTTGTTACGACCATATTTGAATAGTTTAAGTACTAATACTATTAGCATTTTAGAAATTTTTGGCCTAAAACCCAAGTTTTTGTGCTCACCGCTTTTAGCTCACAAAATAGCTTTGCTCAGGGGTTGATTTGGCCAAATCTAAGGTACGATTGGAAAGCAAAATCCACAACAATGAGAGGTGTGGCCGATTCTACCACCGAATCAGCAAGGGTGACTGCTTTCGGGGTTCCCATCAAATTCCCTCGTCTCTTACGTAAGAAAACGTGCCCGTGCAGGCACATTCGACACATGAGCACATCCAAGAGTTCACCCTGCTGAGCTTGTTCCCATGCAAAACGCGCTCCCACCATCTCCATAGCAACACGCTGAAGCAACACTGTAAAGGTTGTGCACCATTGATCTTATGATACTGAGGAATGTCCTCCATTTTATTTGCTTCGACGTGTTGCTGCGGGGCTGCTCTGAACCCTAAACCGCGACCTCCAAGGCCTTCATCTTATTCCAGTTCATTCAAATCCCCTTCAAATTTGAAAAGTTTGAGTTTTCTAGGTTGCAAGATTCCATGTTTGAGGTTGCTGAAGATTGAGTGACAGTTTGACTTTTGTCAGTAACTAACTTCAGCTTAGCTTAAGTTAGTTTGTGGAGCTTTCAGGGGGTCCGTTTATGAGAAAACCTTTTGCTAATAAGCTGAAAGTGCCTCCCACTGGGGGGGGTCCTCAAGCCACAGACAGTTTGGACCTTCAGTATTCGATCAGTGCCCTCAACATACAGTATCATGATGGTGGGCTCACATTAACTTTAGCTTTAGCTTTAACTTTAACTTTGTAGGGGAGTTGTACAGTACTTGGAACTTCAAGGAGACAAGGACGGACCCATCCTCCAAATGCCAAAGTGGCCTACAGTAAGCTTACCTTCCTATAAAAAAAGTAAAGTACTTGGAGAGAATAAAGGCACTCAGTGAAGGAAAGGAATGTGGAAGAAGAAGGGGCTGACTGACTGACTGCTGATTCGTTCCCCTAGCTAAGCCTGACAAGAGAATCCTTGCAGAGAGACGGGCTCCAGCAGAAAGACAAGTGTCAGGCTTGACGACATTCAAGTGGGGAATAAGTGAGAATTCCAAAGAGAATTCAAAATTCAAAATTCAAAATTCTTACCTGAGCTTGCTTAGGGCCTCACATACGTAGGGCCAGGGAGGATTTGACCCCTCAGTGTATTGCCCCCATCAAAGGGTAAATGTAAAAATTGCTCCCTATTTTGTGCCGTTTAAATTTTGTTTCTCTTCACGCCTCTAAACTAAAATAGGGCCTCTGATTGCAAATATGAATTCAAAATTTGAAAATTTTATCATGTGCAGCAAATAAAAAATTCTAGTGTTTTCTTCAAGGAGGAAACATGGGGCAATACAGGGGTCAATCCCTCCCTGGCCAATATGTAGCACCTGCAACTAAGGTACACTGAATAGGGGGGTATTAAGGGGACCATAAAATTAACCCTTAAACATCGACAAGGACGTTTTGTGTCCGACGAATGACAATGAATCTCTTGTGTAGGCCAGAACTGCAACTATTCATCCTCGGTATTAGGGATGAAAAGGGGAGATCTTCTACAATACTTTGGCTTCCAATGAGTGTATTTGGCTTATTCAAAGTAGATGATGTCACACGGTATCAAAATGCATGATTTCCACGACCACTAGTCCGTCCTTCAAGGATTAAAGGGACTTATTGTGGAAAACTATAGATGTACAACAATTTGATAGATATTTATATTGTGTGTATGGTAAAACAGCCCATAATGGTCAGAATTGCTACTAATTTGCCCTTATGTCATGGTTGGATTTTTTTAAATTTTTTTCCCCCACATACGGACAAGTGTGAGAAATAGCAAGAGCAGTTGAAATTATATTCAAATTGATTTTTTTGAAGTGTTCAATCCAACAAAGTTTGTAGACTACCCCCAAATCAACATGCAACTATATCCATCAATATTCACCTTACTTTTCTAAAGCGGTCAGAGTATTTTTCTAACAGGGAAAGGCCTTAAAAAGTCACTTCCTACAATGATTTACACTAAAATGGTTGGGTGTTACTAATGAGGTTACTAATAGTTACATTAGTGTTGGGTAAGACATTGATTGTGGCCCAAAATTTCATAAACTAAGAAAAAACATCATGGCGTCATTCTTTAGGTGTCCGTCATGGATCATTCGACCACAATGGGTTGTTCTACTTTAATGTCATTTAATTAGTATGGGTCCCCTCAAAAGCCCTATTCACTACAATGTACAATATACACAAAATTCCAACCGTGTTTGAATGCCTAACTTTCTTGCAGGAAGAAGGCATCTTTCATGGCTTAGGAACCCTAGGCGCCTGTCTCAATCCTTTCTTTAAGTTGTGCATATTTTGGCTATACATATCTTTATAAATATATATAAAATTTACCTCAATTTTATGTTTAACCCTTAACTCCTTAAGTTTGTTGATTATATTTTCCCCCAAATGCTTGAAAACTGCCATTTTGAGCACAAATACCAAATTTTGGAAAAAAAAACATTTTTGGACACATATAACCATAGGATCTTGTATTACACTGATTTGAAAAGATGTGGAAAAAATTTCAGAATTTTTCATCTTGTAGATTGCAAGATATTAGCGTTTGAATTGATAAAAATCATTTAAAAATCCTTGTATGAAAGTGTAGTTGCCCTTTGGTCAAGGTCACACTTCACAAGGTCACAATTGTATGAAAAAATATCCAAAATGGTGGTCACTCTTTGGATTCATTCTTCAAGGTAAGTTGGCTACATGCTTGAAAAAATTTAAATCATTTGAAATTGGAACAACATATAGAAAAAAATAGTAAATAGAAAGAAGTAGAAAATGGCTCAGAACACTAAATGACTTCAATGTTTATTTTAGAGTAGACAATCCATAACTACCTACAAACTAAAATTTTGCATAACTTTTGACTCATTGATCGAGATGGAATGAATCAAAGCTTTCCACAGGAATATAAATCTAGAAAAACAATTTCAAATTTTTGTTTTCAAAAAAAGTGATTTTTTCTTCTCTACCGAGACTACCCACTCGGTGAAAAAGTAACATACTAGGTCATAACTTTTGACTCGTATTTTCAAATATCATAAGGTTTGTTCACATCAAAGATATTCCTTGTCCACAACTTCTATTAAAATTTGGGCCTAAAATATGCAAATTTCTCAGTCACAGATAATTGCCCAAAATTCCTATATTGCTAAAGATAGCAAGCTAGTCCTTTAAAGGTCAAAGGACAAATGTGTGACCTTGGAGATCATCCCTTTTCATTACTATGTGAATCATTGGCTTAAGAAATAGCAAAAGCACTCATTAGAATTCAAACTGTTGTAGAATTTTTTTCCTCTTCACAACAAAATTCTAAGGATGAATAGTTGTACTTTGTCCTAATAGAAGGATTTTCTAGCATCCATCGGGTAACGTCCGTGTTGAAGTTTAAGGGTTTATAAAGAGTCAAGCACTCTAGTATACTACAACACACACAAAATCCAACATTATTTGTCTATCTTTCTTGCATAAAATGCATCTTTCATGGCTTGACATTTGTGCCCAAATCTTTTTTTGATTTTTTGTGCATTTGTATTTATCTTTATAAATATATATTATTTACCTCCATTTCATATCAAAAGTTTATACAAACAAGCCAAACATTGGTTGGGATGAATGAGAAGTTTTGGGATCCAAAACACCCCTAGAAACTCTTTGTTCGTTGTTCAAAATTGGGACACTAGAGTGCTAGTCAAGGATATCTATGATATTGAGCCCCATGACCCTTTTAACTTGTTAATTTAGCCTTTATATACACAAAGTAGGGAGCCCACAAATGCTCTTAACATTCCTTGGTCACATCTTAACATTATACTTTATCACCCATTTCAAATGGATTTGATCCTAAAGGATCTCTAACCTCATCATGACCCAAAAGCCATAGTGACTTCAACTCTACATAACATTGTTTACCAATGAGGCAAGGGCCCTTTTGCATTCTTGAAAAGGGGATCCCTTACAATGAACAAAATTGTCTTCTATGTCTCCTCTGCCAATTGCAACTAGCAACTTCTTCCATTATTAGATAAGTCCCTCCCAAGTATCTAACAAAGCATAATACTTTCCCAACATAGAAGGAACCATTGTTTGGTTCTACAAGGTTATGTAAATGGTTAAGCTTATGGTAGAACCATCCATTCTCAACCAATTATTCATACCCATCTTGTAGGGTGCAACTATTTCCAACCAAAGCTTGGAATGTGAGTTTTTCTCCTTTTTAAGGTTAAAACTAATAAGGTTATGATACATGTTCCAATGTAGCAAGTGAGGAATTAGGAAGTAGTGAGCCGGAAAGCTAACTCTTGAATGATCGGAATTTTCAGACTCTATACATTGGGAATGGGTTCAAACCAACTCAAGGCTTCCAAATCTTGTAATAGTTTCGGTTCAAGGCATAAAACTACCAAAAAAATTGCAATCTCCATGATTTCTATCTTCCTACATGGTAGAGAATTTACATTGCGTTATACTGCTCCAGACTGACACGCGTGAAATTGCTCAAGTAGTCAACTATGGGTGGTTGTAGCATAATTCTCAAGATCGATCATGGGCCAATATTCATCTTCTTAAGAAATAAAAAACTTCCCATATTTTTTTTCCAATTCACATCCATTGCTAGGGGCATTATAACTCTATATAATGATATTCAATATTGCCAAGTGTTTGTGTAACTGGCATCAGAAAAAGTCACAATTTATTTGAAAAAACGCCTTCACAAACAAGTTAAAAATGATCTAACTTAGAACATCATATTTTAAAGTCAACATTTGGTGTGCCACAAAATTTAATGAATCCGCCGATCACTCAGAGCCTTATAATAAGTTAACTAAAAACTCAATCAGGAAATGATTTACTTAAAGCATGAATTGATTTGGCAGATAGGGACCAGTACACAAGAACTTAATGAATTTAGAGCTAACATAAACACCAAAGAGGTCGGTTACGCCCACCTAAATCCAAAACCCTAATTAAGATCAATGCATGGGGTAGAGAGGATGAATGAAATCTCCTATGCCGTGAATAACAGATGAATGAAGTCTCCCATGCGGCAGGAACTGAATGGATGCATGCCAGTGATATCTCCCATTGGGTAGGAACGGATGGATGAAATATCCGTATCGACCCGTTGGAGGCGACGAATGTGTCCAAGACTTCCGGTCCTGGACTTCCGTCGAGACCTGGACTTTGAGACCTGGACTTCGGGACGACTCCTGTCTCCGCGCCCCGCCCTTCCGCCCTTCCGCCCGGACCGAACGCCGAAATCTTGACGACGAGTCTGTCTGTTCCCCCGAGCGAAGTCTCGATTGCCACAGTGCTGCACCGAATGTGAGATTTGCTTGCCAGACTTGGTCATATCCACGAGGTGTATGAAGGTCGCAGTGAGAGAGCGAGGGGAAATCTTTGGGTAGACCCGCCCCGTAGAAAATCCCTCCCTGCTTCCCTCGCCCGCCCTTTTGGTTTCCGTTTTCAAATTTTGAATTCGGGGTTTCAGGTATCTCTACAGTTTAGTCGCCGATTCGACTAAGACCTGCGGGTTTGTACTTCTGTGTGCGCTTTGCACGCTTGAGTGAGTGCGAAGTACGCTCACTTGGTGCATTGAAGAATTCGTTAGGAGACTGTTTTTTGAATTTTAGTTTTTGTTGGTAGTCCTCCTTCCTGTGTCGCAGATGCAAGGGGGATCCGGGGTGCTTCGTACTTGCATGTACTCGCTTGTCCCGTGTGTCATCAATGTGCAAGTAGAAGGTGGATCTG
Organism: Antitrichia curtipendula; assembly: GCA_951230915.1. NCBI lineage: Eukaryota > Viridiplantae > Streptophyta > Bryopsida > Hypnales > Leucodontaceae > Antitrichia > Antitrichia curtipendula. The sequence continues at coordinate 7,334,485 of OX579640.1, forward strand.
GGTTGTTGAGGGGTGGAATGGGAGGAGGAATTAGAAGATTGTACGCTTCGTGTCTCGGCATGATTTGAATCTTTTTTTGGGGCGATGAGTGGTAGGGATGAGTGTCATGGCGATCTAGGACTGTAGTCGAGTGCGTAAGTGCATTGGTTTGTGCAGTGCGTGGAGGTTTGGGTAGAGATATAGTGCGAAGGGATGTGCGGTGTGTGTGTGCGCAAGTTTTGTTGTGGACCGCAACAATGAGAAGCATGTGTATGTTGTGAAACCGGCGTTTGCGTCGAATCTTTCAAGTATGGAGAATAGTTCGTTGAGTTCGGCACTGATGCTCTGCTCATGTGCATGTGCGAATGGGATCTCCGTTGTGTGCGAGAAGGTATTTGCCGCATGTTTTGTGGTCGCTAGGGAACTTCCTTTTTGTTCAGTTTCCTTATAGTTTAAGGCCGACTCGTACAATGTTCTTCACCCCATTTTTGAGATACGAAATTTGGTCCCTTCTGAATTATTGTTACATTATGATCAATTGAATTGGTTGATTTAAAAGTATGAATTCTGGGGGAAGTTAGCAGCAGACCCTGGTGCATCGTTTCCAAACATCGAGCTCATGACTTTGCTGCTCTGTTAAAGCTGTGTCCTGTTTCTTCCAGCGCCTTTTGAACCAATTCGAGTTGTTGTCAAGATTCCCGACGGCGAGCTCTTATACCTGGACGATGATGGTAAACTCCAATCCTACGGCATCTACGACCTTGTGAGAGAGAAGAGGGCTGTGTTTCATTTGGCCTACCTGCAGGTATGACTACCCTCTGTCATTCCTCACCGGGGGTGCTTCTCTTAACAAGATGCCCCAAATTGGGTCTCTTGTTTTTATTACCAGTTTTGATCAGGTTGCCGCACTGGAAAGGGAGTTGAATAATTGGTGGTAGGTTGATTGAACTTTGGTGGGGTGTCTTCGACAGATTTAGGTTCTGGAATGACCAAGTTGTTTAGGTGGAGGTAATTGCATATGAGGGGGAGAGATTTTTTTGGCTGATTTGGTGGAGCGATCAAGAAGGCGGGTTCTGATACACTCATTATTTTAAATATTTTAATTTTTTATAGTTGGATTGTGATGTTTAGGGAGATTCTCGGGAAGGGGCGTATGAGTGGACAGATCGTGTTGAATGCACGGCATTTGCTTGCGGCGAATTTGAATTTGGAGGTTAGGGTGCCTTAGGGTGCGAGTGACACCCAGTATGAACAAAGGCAGAGTGAAGCCTGATGAGCGGGAGAAGCGTGTCGTCCAAGATGTTGCGGTCCATCCGGCCGCTGGCACGAGGAGAATGGCTGTGAAAGGCGATGAGGTTCAGGTGGGATGTCGTGGGATTAGCAGAACGCGCAATAGCGGAAGGCAACGAAGCTCCAGCTGGGATTTCGATAACAAACCCCTTGCAATGCGAGCTCGAGGTGTGCTTCGCGATGTGGACCAGTCATCACGGCGTTCGATGCCGCGAGCCTCCTCTGTGAATTCGAAACGGCCAGGGTCATCAGCAGTTGCCGAGAGAAGTATCCTAGCGAGAGCCTCCTCACCTGTGCCGCGGGGGAGTCACTTGGCTGCTGCCACCAAGAGATCTCCTGCGTTGCAAATTTACCGCGATGAAGCTCTTTCCAGAACTGCATTGTCGGCTGGGAAGTCGTATTCAAGCCGCCCCAATAAGATCGCAGCCAGTAACTCGCCATCGGACGCAGGGTTCGGTCGGAGACGCTCTGGTGATAAATTGCTTGTGACCAAAGCGTCTCCATTGTCCGGCAAGGCAGCGAAGCCATCTCCGGCTGTTCAAATCGCTTCCCGGACATCCTCCTTGAGATTGTCCGTTAACGCAGAGGTGGATCAAGACGAAGGGCTGAGCAGCATTCAGAGCTCACTGCACGGTCGCCTATCCATGCTGGAAGGCAAGGTCAGCCAAATGGCTGCCGAGCTTCGTGAGACGAAGGAGCTCCTGGATGCTAGTAACCCGATTTCCTCTAAAGTGTTGCTGACTGACATTCATTCGAAAATCATAAACATAGAGAGGTGCATGACTGGTTCACCAGTAGAGACAGGCACAACAAGGCACAACAGGCTCTCCTCTGGTCCCACTGATAACGCTAGTTTGCGAGAACGAATACTGAAAGAGAAAGAGGGTTTCCAAAAAGCACTGCAGTCGCTGACTGGAACGCAAGACGCGGAACTCGCATCGGTGCAGCGGTCAACCTCTAGACGGTACTCCAAAGAGTCGCCAGCTCTGGAGACGAAGGTGAAGTCTCAGTACGAGAGGCAGACTCGACTGAGCACCGCGTCATTAGTGAACGTGCCCACTGACCATGCTCTGGACCACTCGAGATTGGAAGTAGTGAACCATGACCATGCGGAGCCTATCTCCGCGGACTACTACAGCGAAAACCCTATTCAGACCATCAAGCCAGTGAAAATGAGGCCGTCCCTGCACCAGAAACTTGTTGAGAGCCGGGCCCCATTGAAAGAGGATCGTGATCTCTTGTGCCTGAAAACGTCAGAGTTTGGAGGAAGAGAGAGAGTGGACCTTACCGTCGCTTGCGAGGAAGGAGCATTTGTGGCTGCGGAATTCCTAACGTCGCTGGATGGTGAACGATGCTTTCGGAAGGAAGTTGGCAAGTCTTCGGAGGTCTTGAAGGTGCCCTTGAAAGATCGCAAGTCGTCGTTGCCTCTTCCAGAATCCTCAGGTATGCGAGTTTTTGGTTGCCCCATCATTGTGATGCGCTGCATCTGGTTAAGAACTCCTGAAGACACGTTTCTCTTAAGTTAGGGCTTATCTAGAGAGAAATTCTCTCCCATGTTCACGAGCATTTTCAGAATAGTATTTTCAGCATTTTAGCAGAATGCTTTTTTTTTCTAAGATCCTAGTGGTGGCTATACTGATGCGTGTCGAGAATTTGGACGTGATCACTTTTTTGCTTTTCTATCGTCTTGAGCGTTGGCGTTCTCACAAGAATGTGAAACTGATTAATCTGATACAAGTTGATTTCGGCTACCTCTGACTTAAGTTTATTGCATTCTCTCACAGAGCACAGCTCATCAAGTGGGAGCGTGCTTTCTTCTAGAAAGCACAGGTATTCAGATGAGGCAAGTGATACATCGTCCAGTGAATACTCATCTCCTTCGTTCTGTCAATCGACTGCAGCCGCTACTGAAAATCAGCGTTCAACCGTTAGCATGGGGGGCGAATTTGCGGATATTAACCACCTGAAGTTGTCGGACGGAATTAATCTCTCTAAGCAATTGACAAAATCCAACTTCAGCAGTCAGCCCACACAATATAGATCATCTGAGGGAGAGGTTACCTCCGACTCGTTCTCTATCAAGGACTTGCAGTGTGACGAGTCTGTCCTTATAGATGATGAAGATGCGGATTGCTGTGTATCGAGTCCAACTGCGAAGGATGAAGAAGAAGAACTGAGCGAATTATCTGGTAAACAGCTCCTGAGCATCGGGGAAAAGTCCAGCACTGCAGGGTGGTTCGTGTGCGAAGGTGAAGGATTACTGCTTAGTCATGAAGACGGCTGTTGCTCTTACTACGATATTGCCAACATGGAGGTATATGTTCCGTCTTTTTCATAAGAATGCTACGATCTCCTTAAGCACCATGCCTGCACACCTTAGAACTGAGAACATAAAGTCAATGCAGACTCTCTCCAGTTAGGTTGTGGGACTGATGATGATGTTGCACTATCCTTGAAATGTAGGAGAAGGCCGTTTACCGTGGTCCGAGTGCTCGTGTATGGGAGGACTGCTGGATTGTGCGAGCTCCAGGCACTGACGGCCGTTCCAACAAGTTCGTCGTTGCTGCTTCTGCTGGCGCGGCAACTGATCCTGCATTCTGTTCATGGGATTTCTACAGTCGGAAAACTACTGCTTATCATTGTGAACCTTCCTCGCTGCCCAGCCCTTCTAAGCGCCGTAGCGGAAGGCCTAACAGTCGTGATCAAGAGGCGCCCTCAGTGAAGGAACCAAGTTCCAACACGATGCTGAGAAAATGGTTGGACAGGTCCGGTACTTTCAGTATGACGAAATTTGGTGGAAATGCAGCTGCTAAAAAGACATTTGAAAGATCTATGTCTTTGGACCATGCTACAAGGAAGCGAAACGTTGCAGAGGAGGTAGAGAGTAAACCCAGTAGTCCCCCTCTCTGGTGGTACAGACCCTGTGGACCCCTCCTAGCCTCTTTGGCTAGTGGAATGACAACGGTCTCTTTGTTCGATATTCGAGATGGTGATTCAGTGATGCATTGGGATACGCAGAAGTCTATATCAGCAATGCCTTATTGCAGTCCTCTGCAATGGCGTAACAGAAGTAAGAGTTGTAAACCTGTTGAATTTAGTTCCTGATTTGATGATGAGGTTTACTTGATTGGTGCTGGACTTTCATCGTAAATGATTAGGAAATATATAACCAATATGTGCAGGACACTTATCGTATATGGTTACCCGCAATTGCTATTTATAATTGGACTGAAGGAGCCTGACTGTCCTTGTTTGCAATCTGAAACTGTTCAGGCAAGCTCGTTCTGGCAGAAGTGGAGTGCCTTAGTTTCTGGGATGTTGAGAGCTTGGAAGCCAGGCGTCTTCACACTGTCAACCTGCTTGATAAACGGATGCGTGCCTTGCATGTATACAACGTTGATGCTGAATGCAGTGGCGGTGTACGACAAAGGTAATGCGACATCGCTAACTAAGCTCATGAACACCGACAGAACATCGAACTCAGCGTCTCGTTCTTTGAGATTTATTGTTCTCTAAGTGCTATGTTTTTACCTTACTGCCCTATAGTTTAGTTTCATGTGTGGTTTCTGTAAAATCTGATGCCGCTCCTGAATTACGGTCTTGGTCTTCATTTGCAGATTGAGCTCGTCTGATCATCATAGTGATGGGATACTTTGTACCAACGAGGCAGTGAATGTCCTTGATTTTCGGGTACCCACTGGCATTGCCAAGAAATTTCTTACACTTGGGGAAGACACGCAGTCTGTTTTTGCTGATGGAGATGGCGTGTATACTGGTGCAACCAGCTACAAAACCAGAGGTCAAGGGGATGGTACCACAAGATTGATGCAGCCTCAATGCAAGCTCAACCAGTGGTCAATACGTCAGGGGAAGCTCATCAATGTGTATGCTTTCCCTCCGTCGAACTCTCACTCTCACTCCTCTATCACGCAAGTGTGGGGCTCATCAGATACTATCATGGCGTCGAATGGGAATGGGTTGTTCTTGTTTGAGCCTGCAAGGAGGCAGTCTTCTGGCCAAGAGATTGCCAGTGTTCGGGAGGTGCTTGGTGCAGATGATCTCAAGAACCCTACTTTTGATTATGCAAGTTCTCGTGTCCTGCTTATATCAAGAGATCGACCTGCTATGTGGTGCCATTGGCCTTGAATAAAACGTCCAAGGTTTAATCAACCGTAGATCATTTATGGAAGTACTCCAAGTTTTGTAGGCAAAATGGCTTAAGCAGAAGGCATTTTGCTTTGTAATATGCATAAATTTGAGAAACCCGAAAAATTGAGAAATTGTAGGGTTGTTGTAGACAATTTCTGACCTTGGTAATTTCACCAAGCAGTGCCTTTCCTCATGTGAAAAACGTTTTTTTTTTCTTTATTTTCATGCCAGACCACGTTTTTCGTTGTACTGTACAGCAGTTAGCAGGATGTGCTCTCTTGAGTATGTCGGAATGTCGACTTCACTGGAGTATGTCAGGTTCAGACATTTTCAGCATTTATATGAGTCGAAGCTTTTGTACAGGGTTTTACTTGTAAGCTTAGAGGAAAATATTTACATCTGACACTTGAACTGCCTCTTCCTACAGGAAATAGATGTGGCAGCTGGTCACAGTAGGAAGAGTACTAGCGATGATTTGAGTACCGTAGTTGGGAGGGAGGTATTACGTACTGATGCTCCCTTTCTTTGTGTCAAATGACAAGTTGGGAGTGCTTTCTGTGAACTTGTCTTTTTGGGGTTTCCATTGGTGTGTGAGCACTGGAAACTGCAGATGCCTCTTTTGTAGGAGTCCCGTTCTTCTGGAACTCCACTGGAGTTGTTGCCGAAGTTAACAGAAAAAGTAGAAGATCTTCTGATTGAGTGTCAAAATCTGATATCTTGACTCCACGAGTAAATATACATTTGTACCGATGAGCTGACCTGACCTTTATTGATGGGGTAACATCCAGATTCCATTGGAAGAGTTCCATGGAGCACCGATTTTTATTTTACTTTATTTTATTTTATTTATTTATTTGACACATGCGTGTTGAGGAACACACTGCGACTGGTTTCTCTCATGTAAGGTAGAAGGCTCAGAAAGCCCTCATCTAAGGGAACAAAGTCCCTGTGCAGAATTGGGTGGACCCAAAGATGTTTTACATTTTTGTGAGAGAAAGAGAAATGATGAAGACAACTGTAAAAAATTTAATTTTAATTTTTTGACTTGTAATGAATAAGATATGATTTTCCAAAGTGTGAGGTGCCTAGATCCCTATTAATGCTCATCGGAGCAACTGTGATGAATTACAACATGCCTTTGAATGGAGCCAGTGGGTTTTAAAAATGATCCACTATATGTTTCCATTCAATTCACTCCCCATTGTAAATCGAAGTTTATTGCAACCCTTGAACGCCCTAGGGTCTCTTCACATAGTTTCAAGTGCATTTCAAAGTGCTGTAACTTTTGCATTCAATGTCTGAATTCAATAAAACTTGTTGAGAAAGTCGCACTCTCTCTTTTAGTTTGTGTGATGAAATTTTCAGATCAATCCAAGATGTATCGATTAATTGGAAGCCAATCAAAGTTCATAGATTCACTTTAAGTCTACCAAACTGCATTTCCTAGCTGCAACTTTGGGGGCTTGTATCTACATCATCTAATGTTCGTTTTTAATAAAATTTGTTGGATTATGTTCCCCTTGTAGTTTAGTTATTGTGGTAAAATTTTCATGTCAATTCAGGTGGTTTTGAATGTTTGGGAGCAATTCGAAGTTCAAAATCTCGACATTTTTGGATTACAGTGAACTTCAGCGGTTTGTGTCTTCTTCATACAATGTCCAATTCCAATGTTTTTTTTTGAAAAGCTAGGTATACTAGTCTAGTTTGTGTGGTTAAAATTTCACATCAATCCAAAAAGTTATGAGTGACTGAGAAGCATTGTAGTAAAAGGAGGTTCAACCTGAGATGTGTTTTCTTGCTATTATTTGACATATCAATGCCATTTTGCAAACCTCACCAAATCTGGAACTTTATTATGAGCAAAATCACACATGATGGTGAACCATGTCACTCTTTTGGCAATTTTTCACTGCACGAAGTCACTTTCATTTCTGCACTCTTATGGGCATTTCTATACAAACAATCAATATGTGTCTTGTGAAATGTTTTCAAACTTCATGAGCAATATGTGTCTTGTGAAATGTACTATTCATAAAGATTTTGGCCTGCATTTTTCACCACACAAAGTCACTTCCATTTCTGCATTGTTTTGGGCACTTCTATAGGAATGGTGATTTCACTCCAGATAAACAACCTAGCATTGCCAGACATAGAACCCGCAACCATGCCATTTGGTTTGGGTACCTTTCCACCATCATCCAGTAGTTTAGGGTCATCCCGGACCAAAAATTGGAGCATCCCGCAACCATGCCATTTGGTTTGGGTACCTTTCCACCATCATCCAATAGTTTAGGGTCATCCTGGACTAAAAATTGGAGCATCAAGTTTTGGTGTTCATAATATTTTAATCCTTAAAGGTTAGGGACTATGTTTCAGTCACCAAAAACGCTTCAAAACTATCATTTCTACTACAAGTATCAAAATTTTGAAAACAAGAAACATTTCTAGACACTTGTAACTATAGGATCTTGTAGTTTGCTGGTTTGAAAAATGTGAAATTTTTTTTAGAAATTTTCATCTTGCGGATTGCAAGATATTAGCATTTGAATTGACAAAAATCCTTTTATTGTCCCTGCAAAAATCCGGGTAGCTGCACTTCACAAGGTCACATTTGTATGAAAAATGTCCAATTTGGTGGTTACTCTTTGGATTCATTCTTCAAGAAAGTAGTGAATGATTAAAAATACTAAATTGTTAAGAATTTAGTTATGGAATTGCTAAATGTCAATTCCAATGATTGTAATGTAGTAATAAACATTCTACATCCTATGATTTTATTTTTGTCCAAAAATATTGAAACTTGAGTAAGATAAAGGACTTCAAAGTTTATTTTAGAGTAGAAAATCCATAACTACTCGCAAACTAAAATTCCTCATAACTTTCTACTCATTGATTAAAATGGAATGGTTCAAAGCTTCCCACATATATATAAATCTAAAGAACCAATTTCAATTTTTTTTTTTTTGTAAAAAGTGATTTTTAAAGAATTTTTTGAATTGTCCACCGAGCAATGAAAATTACATATTATACAATATCTTTTTAAATATGTAGTCAAAATTTATGAAAATTGTTGGGTCTTAAAGCTACTCCTTGGGCACATGTTGTGTGAAAATTTCAGCAAAAAAAATTAAAAAACCCATTCGTAATGAGCTACCCAGAATCACTATGTTGCCAAAAAATGGTGTTGGGTCCTTTATGGATTAAAGTTAAATAAAACCAAACTAAGTCACTATTTTATTTTTTTTCAAAAAATCTTTATGAAGTCTAGTTTTAGCATGAAAAATCTAATTTTGAAAATGAATGATTATGATTTTTCTATTCAAGATTTTGAGCAAGCGTATTCATTGTAAATCTTGATTTTCTAGTATTGAAGGTGCTTTGAAATGAGCCTTACACTAGATCTTAGAGAAAAAATCACATCAGAAATTTATTTAAAAAAATTGTAGAATAAATCTTGAGCAGATGTAAATTGATTGGGGTTATACGGTTATAATTCGAAAAGAAATTGATAAAACTTATCAAAATGTTGACTTTTTGATCAATTTAGATCAAATTCCAAGAAGCTCAAAACAAAGACTAAGGGGTTAAGCCAGCTTTGAAATTTATGTAAAGGTTCAAATCACTTCAATATCTCCATCTACTATCTCCATCTATTGTATATCCTACCAATCTCAACCACTAACATAAAAATCAAATTACAAAAAGTCATGCTACATTTTGTAAGCTAAGTTAGTTTTTGCATTAACAATTTTTAATAAGTAATCATAAAAAAATCAAGCTATTTTATGTAAGCCAAGCCACTTGTTTAAGCATAATTTTTGGATATGTAACCTAAAAGGTAGGAAGCTTTATAACTCCAATAGAAAAATACATATTTCATTTTTGCCCTAGATATAATGCTTAGGACATAAGAAAAAGATAGACAACTTGCATATGAAGACTTTATAGTCATAGTCTATAGATAACTCTATATCACGTGATTATTTAAAATGAATGTCATATGACAACCTCTCATGCGTTCCCCGCCGTGCAAATATAGAAAAAATTTAAAAGTAATTTTTTGAAATATTCTTTTAATAGAAAATTAAAAAATTATTAGAAAAATAGTTGATCTGACATGATGCTGACGTGTTACTAGTAGTGCCACATCATTTTTCAGAAAAATAATTTTTTTATTTTATTTTAATTTTAAAAATCATCATTTTTTCTCTAATTGCATTGCTGCCATCCAAACTTGCAATCTCTTTGGAGGCTTGAAATTCTTCTAATGCCGGTATAAGAGTCCAAAATATGTCTATGATGACCAATAATGTGGAGGTATCTTGAGAATAGGAATGTTAATTGTGCATATTCATTTGCAAATAAATATTAAATTTTTTCAAGCATGATGATGGATCCACCTCATATTTTTATCAAAAAAAAATAAGGATTTTATATCCATCTACATAGTTGATTTTCCAAATATGCTTTCTTTCACTCTTGAGAAGTCACCCATTTTTTGTAACCCGGTTATATTCAAATTTTGTGAAAGAACACAAGCCTAAAGGGCTAACTTGCCTGAATCGTCTTGAGGTGGCTATAGAATGAGTTTGAGAAAAATTGTAGAAACAAAGAATGCATCTTTTTAATTCATAAATCTGATAATTTTTGTTTGCCTACTTGGTGACAGGCCTCATTTTACTAGAGTTAATCTTAAAACAACACTAAGGATGTTGGATGTCCTTTTGAATGATTTCAAGGGGGTCTATAGAATGGAAAAAATAAATTTTAATCCATTTTTTTGAGGGAGTTGCATGAGTGCATTTCAATTGAATATTTACAATATTCCATTATTATTGTATTATAAACTTTAACCCTTAAAAGGATGTGTTGGTTACTATAAAAATCATCTTTTTTAGTACCATGTAAACCATTTATTAAAAAAACCCAAGAGCACTCATCGGAGGTCAAACTACTATGCAAGACCTTCCTTTTCCACATAAAATTTCAAAAACAAACACCTACACTTTCATTATACATAGAAGGATTCTTTGTCATCCGTCAGACAATAAATATTTATTGCATCATTCAAGGGTTAAAAAAGAAGAAGATGCTTAATCCATGGATCACCCTTGTAGTATATTAATACATAATATTTTGACCACTTTCTATTGTACTCTTGATGTGAATTTTAGCCATAAAAATGATATTTTTTGAAATTGAGCTCAATTTAAGCATTGAAAAGAAGTTTATTAAGTATAGTATCTACTCCAATCGGAAAAATTTGAAAAATTTATATAATTCAATATTTTATTGCAATTTAAACTTTGAGCCTATAACCATGGTTTGTTGATTTTCTAATTTTAAAGAGGCAAGGAAGTTTTGATTTATACCAAAGTGTTATACAAATGTAATATATATCTATGATTTTTTTAGCATATTTTGTATTTGATATGAAGTTTCTTCACTTTTTCCTTAAAAGAATTAACAATAATTTCAAATCTTCACCAAAAAAATTGAAAATTTTATACCTTAGAGAAGACATAATTATAAAAAAATTCCTTCATACAGTTACAAAATGGCCACAAACAGAGTGATGGATTGTAAGGCTTGAATCTTTGGTCATGAGCCCATCCTTTTAGGGTTAATCTCTTTTTCATTTCAAGCACCGTTTGTTGTGATATTCTTAAAAATACTCCCCCTTCATGAAAAAGACTTGTATTTCCTTTGTATTACCTTTCTACTATCTCAAAAACAGAGTTAGTATAATACTTGAACAATTTGTTTTGGAGAAGGTTCATGACTTGATAAATAAATAAACTTGCAAAAAGGGCATTTTGATGAACAATTTTTGTAAGAATTAGGGTGTCTCAGGACAGACTTGAGTCAACTTACTAAACAGGCTCCACTGGTTTTCAAGATGAAAACCAAGAGGTTTTTTATTCAGCAACTTAGAAAACACAGCCCTCTGGTTTTCAAGATGAAAACCAAGAGAGAGTTTTTAGTCCCTACATGTCATCTACTTACATGACCAACACCTAAGTATGGTTTTCAAGATGAAAACCCAAAAGGATGAGTGAGCTTTTGCAGAAGTTAAATCACCACTCAAAACAACTTGAGTGAGTGCGAAGAGAAAAATCCAATCGGTGCTAACTAAAAAAGAAATTTGCAAGAACTAAAAACTACAAAACCAGATCATGAACAAATATGTACAGAAAGCCACTCTAAAAAATTGGATAATCCAATTAAAAACCCTAAACCCTAAACCCTAAAATCTCAAACTACCACAGAAGAACCAAGACCTTGCAAACTTGTATGCAGTGTTGTTCAGAAGGACATTCGAATTGGCATGACGAGTTAGTAGAAGTCTAACAAGAAAGCGAACATGGTGACTGTCGCTGTATTTTCACCGTAACGGGATGACTTCACCTTCAGATTCAGCAAGCTTGGAATACGCAGCCTGAAGCTGCTTTGTCACCGAACCCACCTGGCCATCTCCAATCTGCCGACCATCGATCTCCAGAACCTGAGTAGCACACAAAACCAAGTGAGCACTTCAAATAGAGCATACTCTTTCCGTCACTTCCATTGGGAGGTTGCTGTAGAAGCTCAGCAGAGATCAATTTAGGTACAAAAGTCCAACTCTCGAGGTCAAATTTTCAATCACCAAGTCTGATGGTTTCTTTTACAATCATTCAAAGTAGGAGTCAGATTGTAGACCAGAAGAAAATCTCATTTCTACTCAAAGATCAGTGGCCATAGACATTTAGCCAATTCATGCTTACACCACTTGCTAATCAAGGCCAATGACGTGTATTGGACGAGATGAATTTGCTGCTGGTAACAGGGTTACTATAGGAGACAGGATCAGGTTCACAAATGGTTTAATTATCTACCTCACAGCTTGGATGATGTATCAAAACTAGGCTTAAATTATATTAAAGGTGAAGACCCTCAGAAAGTTGATATGTGTAATTTCAGATCCACTTACAGGAGTCAGTTCTCCCATTGTACCCGTTGTCCACACCTGAAAATGTGATCATTCAAACAAACATGTTAGGGTGTATGAAATGTTGAAATAAGGCATTTTACAGTATTTGATTTTGGAAAATCAGTGAAGAACCTGCATGTAATCAAAGAGCATCACGAAGAGCATTCCAATAACGCAGCACAGGAAAAAATCTCGACATGGACACCTATTGTGATAAATTCATACACACCACTGAGTGATACTCATTTAGCTGAGTCAAACTATGGTCACCTAATTCCAAAAATTAAGCTTCTCTGGAGACGCAGGCCACAATGAACAATGAGAGTGGTCAACTCTGTTGTCATACCTCATCAGCTGTGTGAAACTCTGTAAGACTTACTCTTCGCTCCTCCATTGGAAATCCCTCCTTCTGGACAAGGCCGATCACCTACGCAAAGCAGGCGAGGTGTCAAGCATGACTTTTGCAAGAACTTAATCCGCGAAGAGATGTTCGCAGAAGCTGGAAGTTGTCCAAGCCACAGAATGCTCGGTTTTACTTCCCTGTGTTAAAATTGAACAACAACTTTAGTGGAAAATTATTGATAGGAAAATACTCACTGTAGCACGAGTAATGCCTGGGAGGCAGTAGTCAGCATGAGGAGTCAAAACCCGTCCTTTCTTCACCATAAACTGCAAATCATGTATTTCAGATTGTCACAACATCTGCTGAATTACTCGGCAGAAAAAGGTTCATAAGAAACAAATAATCCTAAGAACGTTGCCTGCAGCAAATAATCAAACGTCATGTTGTCTGCAGATTTGCAACATCAGTCTCATAACTGATTCAGTTTCTTCAAGAATTTTCTTGGATGGTCATTTACGGGCGCAATTAGCCATCAGACATCAAACTAGACCCTTAGAAAGAATTAAAAGGTGGAAGAGCACATGAGAAAGAAAACTCACAACATTAGTAGCATTAGTTTCAGAAACAAATCCGGCACAATCAAGCATGAGAGCGTCTCCAGCGCCAGCCAAATTGCCTTCCACCTGCATCACAAAATGCTCGTGAAAACCAATGTCAACTCTACATCGCGGTTCAAAATCTGGAGTAAATCATCAATTTGCTACATACTCGAGCACAAGGTTCACTGACCAGTAGACCCCCCCACCCCAAAGGTATTCTTGAAAACCTGACAGCGTTACAACTGACACTGTACAACCGTTCCTAACATAAGCCCTGCCAATAGTAATGCAGCTAAGTTTTTCCAGTATACCTCTAGGAGCGGGTTTTCTACTAGTGACTGGTGGATGTAAGAATATGAAAATGAAGTCCATGTCAAAACAATACCCACGAAAAGGGAATGATTTAGTGTGACGCAAACGAACTATACAACAAATTGTACAAACTAGGCACGCAGATCATATGCTGTAATCAAGGTATACTAACCTTCGCTAGTATGTTGTTGATGAGATTGTTGTGGTGGATCTTTGAGTCCAAGCTCTACAAGTAGAAAAACATCAGTGAACTAACATTTGTGAAGTAAGTCATCTTAATTGCTTTATGAGGAAAAAAAGTATTTCTTAGGAAATGAATAATCTCAGTCGAGAATTTACATTGGGAGAGTTACGTCGAGTTGATGCTGTGATGAGACGTATGCCGGCAGTGTTGTTGTAGACAGGTGGCTTCCACTCCGCTAGAACTGCCATGGAGTGACAAATCGGCGGAAATCAATTTCCCTCACTCGTATGGGTTGCAATAAAGACAGTGAACATTTCAAAAGATTCCTCTCAGATTCACGAAGTTATTAATGGTAAATTAATGTCAATCAAACAGGAAGATTAGATAAATGTTAAGATGATTTTACTTATTATCAAGGATACTAACATCACACAAAGATTAACAACATTACACTAACATTAGCTTAGCATTAAAGTCAACATGGTCGATTGGCGGATCATTAATAACTTCGTCAATAAACTTGCTGGGGGAGGAGGCGGGGGGTCGTTTAAGCTCTACAGCCAGGAGAAGCCAAAAATTTAACAGAGAGAGGAACCAACCGATTAAGTTGCACCCGTAGATATTAAAAGCGGGACTCATTCCTGAGGTTGTCTGCAGAAGCATCAGCAAACGCTGTCAGAGGAAAGGTCTCAGAAACTATCACATGCAAACTTGGTCCTGTAAAATCGGTTAGCACGTCCAATTCCTTTGCAACCATTCTACACATAATCATTGCCAAATGAGGACAGCAATGTAGCATTGCAACAAGAATATAAATTTGCAAGACGTATTGACCGCCACCTTTTCTCCTCGTGTAAGCGTTAGTCGGACATGAGCATTGTCTTGCATGTCATTTGCTATGAGGGTGGCAAATACAGCCTTCTTAACCTGGTCATAGATATTTCATACAAACACAGATAAGTCACTAAACGCAGGATCAAACAAAACGTATCATCTGAAGATATGAAGAACCCATCACTTCGTGCATTTTTACCAACAGCACAAAAATCAAGCATGCCATGATTCTACAGTATGGTTTAAATCTCAGAAAATCCACTCCCAGATCAGCTTTAGATAAACTAGCCATGTCACAATTGGCAGGGTTTATTTTAGAAACACATTAGGAATGGTGTTACAACTGTGTGGTTCAACTAGGTTTTCTGGGACAGAGTTCTCTATTAGTGATTCAAATCTGTCATGTATTGAATGGATATATTATCGAGTACGGAACTGAAGATACTCGATAGAATTGGCTACTCGATCAAACTAGAGCTGTTTGGCATACCTCACTGCGGCTGGGAATATTGGCAAAAGCCATTGCTTTGGCCGAGTCAGAAAGCCTGCAGTCCCACAAATACCAATTAGATTGTCCTAATTCAAATGCTGTCAGACGTAAGAAACCAGTGACAATCATGGACTCGGAGGATGTACCTATCTAGATGCTCTTCTAGCTTGAACACTTTTCCCTTGTATACCCGAAGTCCCTCCCACACTCCATCTCCCCCTTGCACAATCGAGTCAAATACAGAGACCTGATGGGTGAAAGGAATTGCCTGGTTAGAACTCCTATTGCTGGTATCCTCTATTGCCAAGTTAGAGGATCCATTTGTCAAAAATTGCCAATTTCAAAATCACTCGAACAAATGCTGAAATTGAGTATATTCTCCACATTCATTATCTTTTCAGTGTGAAACAAGTGACAAACTGCAAGAGTCTCTTTCCTAATCCAGGTAATGCTCAATACAATCCCTAATGCAATCCATACAATCCTCAGTACAGTCCTCGAAATAGTATTCAGTGATTGAAAAATTCAAAACCCGTATTTGACAGTCTTAAACTGCCGCAAGGCCTATAAGTCCATGACACGATTCTACTAAACATAATTCATTCTGTAGAATGATGAACCCCAATGTATTACTAGTGCTTTTAACACATGTCTCATTTCATTAGACACCAGAACTTCTACATTTTCAAAACCATTGCTTACTCTCTCAACTGAGGGTAGAAATCCCTAAACCCTAAAACGAATTCCCCAAACTGCTCATGCTGCTTCAAAATAGGCAAGGTGCATCATAGTTACTGACCTTGGCAGAATTGCGTGGCATAAGTTGTCCATTCACCCAAATAAGGAGCTCTTTATTATCTGGACAAGGCAGAGGAGGGGGTGCAGCAGGGACTGGAATGGGAAGCAATGCCTCTCGCTTGAGAAAGTCGTAGAATGGTTGATTCTGCTCAAGTAGTTTGTAAAGCTTCTTGGGAAAGGGCTGTTTGAAAGCAAGTACTATGATCAATAGTTTGAGGTATTCTGAGATGCCATTATAACGATATAGTAAGGGACGACAGAACCTCGATAAATCATCAATTTATATCCTCCTAAAATAAAGTGTCATTCAGGTCGTTAGCAATATGTCATTTGAATTAACGAAACATTTGAACTCCAAGACAAAAGCAGTACGTCTCAAACCTTGTTTGCAAATGGTGGGGGTGGGGTGAATTCAGTTGATTTATGGACAGCGGAATACCACCAAGGTGCCCATACACCATCTTCTGGTCTCGGACCTGCTTTCCACCTGCCATGGAATTTGACAACCACAATTTCAATATTAATTCAGGGTTAACGCGGCTAGAAAGAGAATTGCCACAAAATCCGCCATTTAACCCTGAAGTGTCCAAATGGCCCAAACTGGCCCTAAGTTTCGAACAATAGGAACATGTTTTGAGGGTTAAGATAATCGACTATTAACTCCACAGTTCATTCAATCATTATCTATTTTCAGTTTGCCCACTTCGGGGTTAAAATTGTAAACTCAAGCCTTCTGGTCAATTATATATCTATATTTCCGGGATAAACCAGTAACCATTATAAAATTTCTTTAAAAAAAATTCATTCTCACAAAAGTCAATAATCTCACAGGTTCGTACCGGAGCATGGCAGGTTGGAATTGAATATCAATAGCTGAACAGAGACTGCGTAGCATTCCCTGCTCATCAGCAGATGGTTGTACAATCAGCCCCATTCACAATCCTAAGCTGTGCCAATCAAAAAAATGAAACATGTTGCACTAAAGGATTGAGTGACCAAAGGTCGACTTTACAAAATACACTAGAGAGGAAGTGATAAATAATCAAGCATT
Source organism: Antitrichia curtipendula (assembly GCA_951230915.1). NCBI lineage: Eukaryota > Viridiplantae > Streptophyta > Bryopsida > Hypnales > Leucodontaceae > Antitrichia > Antitrichia curtipendula. The sequence goes on from OX579640.1 coordinate 7,351,484, forward strand.
CATTGTTAATACTGATCAGTTCGATTGATAATATTGTAAAAACATAAATCAGATGAGGTCAAGTTCTACATCACCAGAATCAGTAAAAAAGTTGCATGTGTGGTCAAAAAATAAAAAGAATTGGAAGAAAGGAAGTCACCATAAGTCTTACTCAAAGCTCATGAAAAAACAGGAAGCCCAATTCGGGGTCTCATGGTCCTTTAGAGGTTGATCATAATGAGTATGTAATGGAATTAAACCACTATCCATTGACAAATGCCTAAAAAATTGAAAATAATCAAAAGCAGAATAGTACCTCTGGGTTGTTCCTTATATCCGTAGCATCAATTACAGGTGGTGTTTGACCCATGGAACGAAGCTCCATGTAGAGAGAAGCTAAATGCACCATTTCCAACTCAGGGATCTCTTCTTTAAGCACTTTGTCGAACGAAGGCTGCAAAAAACATGCAAAGAAAAGCAGTGAGTAGAAGTCTCTTACCCCAGTCCTGTCAACACACTTTTCCTTGTAGCTTCTAGAACGAAAATAACAAAAACAACAAGAAAGAAAATGAAGCCAAAAACAAAAACACCAGAAAACCCTGCAAAAGATGATGAATCTAGTTACCAGAAACTCCAAAGGGTTTCGTATAAGCAGAACATGGCGTCCACGAAGTACGTCTACTGTAAGGTCCGGAGTTCGCTGCTTTGCCATGTGCTGCCAATGAAATCAAAGTCAGCATCGCAAACATGGCCGAATTCACATTCTGAATTCCTAAAAATTGATCAAAGTCACAATTCTCACACAATACAAGATCCATTCTGAATTCTAGGGCACGCCATTTCATGTCTCTAAATGTACGCAGAAATGAGTAACTAACTGGGTGAGTTCTCTCGCTTGGCAGTTGGACGTTACCTTTGCTTGTCTTAAAAAATAAAAGATAAACAAACGAGAAACCCCGGAGGGCAGGAGAGTTCAAACGAAAATGCTACCTTAGCATACCGATACTTCTTCTTGCACGGCCCATGAATGACGTCGCGCACAACCTTGTTGCCATCATTCTCCTGCACTCCTTCGAATTTTGAACAATGAGAAGATGACCCCGTCTAGAATCAAAACAGGAGTCGAGCCAATCCCTGAACTAGACTTACCATACGCTGAAGAACCTCCTCTTGAGAAGGGTGAGATACATTAGGTTTGAGGCGCAAATAGTGTGCGTAAAGCGGTTCATCTAAAACCTCGATATCGTCCCGCTGCACAGATCAAGCCAACGAGTGCACAAAAATCGTCACCCCAACTGCCAAACTGTTGCACAAATTCAAAAACCAGCTCAATGCTCCATTCGAGCTGTAAGAAGCATACGCGGATTAGGGTTAATCTAAGAGACCATTCAGTAAAATTGTGACGTGAATTTGCGAAATTATCTTGCGATTGCTGGAAATTTTGGGCGATGGTGAGCATCTACCTGTGCGAAAGAGTACATGAGGCTGGTGCTGAGCGATCGCGGTCCAGACCACACATTGATAACCTCTGGCACACCGAAGGCGGAGGACAAGCCATTCTCTTCATGGCTCCTCTTGGTAGCATCGCCATTGCCATCGCCATCGCCATCGCCATCCACCGTCATGTTGCCGCTGCGGTACGCCAATAATCCCTGATACCCACCACGTCTTTCTTCGCCGCTTTCACGCTCTGTAAGTTACATGCAATCAGCTCGCATCGCAGAGAGCTCCAATTGCTGTCGACACACTACTACTGTATCTCCGTGAAAAGCACACCATCTCCGTGAAAAAAGGGTTCCAAGGCAAGAATTCTTTCGTGATTGTTCCCGGAGTAGGTACTCTAGATAGGCATTGCCCGTGGCCCCACAACGCTTGCCCTCAAATTGGGGCACTACTGGCTGCCGAATCTCGAATCCACGCCATTTCGGGCTAACAAACAAACCTGAGAGCGTCACCGTTCTGTTGGCTTTCTGGTGCCTGTGAGAGCCGGCCAAATGCTCACGTAGGACGTGCAAGGAATGTGAGAGTGAGAGCGGCACATGCAAATGGTTACTATTCTGAATTTCCCTTGTTTCTGAGTGATGATTCTAATTAGAGTTTCGAGGCTTTCAGTAAAATAATTTTACCCTCTTACTTGGAACTCAGTTACTGTAGACTTTCAAGATCAGCAAAGCTGGCCTGAAATCACTACCGGAGATCATCAACACGGGACAAAGAAAGACACGATCCTTGATACAGCAAAGAGATTGACTTCACAAAGGTTAGAACCAAAGCGTTGCAGTGGTGTAAACTATTGCTACAGCAAAGAAACTGACGCTGGGTAAGCAACGAATGTGTAGAATAGGGACAAGGAATCTATGGGGTACTCATCACAGTGCTGGATTCATAACAGCTGAAATTAACAAAAAACAACGAGATCTCAGAACAGATTTACGAATTACGACACAAAGGGAATGGCGAAACTGTAGCAGTGGTGCAGTAAACTTACAGACCATTGATACAACAAAGAGACTGGATATGCAATAAATTCATAAAAAAAGAGAAGCTTGTAATAAACTATTGTGGAATAGGGAACAGGAATCTACGGTAGTACTCATTGCTGGATAAAACTTAAGGTCAACACAAGAGACTGACAGAGAACAAAGGGAGATCTAAGGAGCATGGCGCTAGATTTACTTCACAAAGGTAAGAAACTGTGACAGTGGTGGACTGAACTCACAAACTGTTGCCACAACAGACTGACCCAAGATACGCAACGAACGCGTAGACAAGAGGCATGCAAACTAGAATAGGAAAATGGTAGTACTCGTCCAAAAGTGGATGACACCTGAAAATTGCTGTATTAGATTTGAAATAAGATTACATGGTGTCAACCGATATGAGCTAGCCCTTTAGATTATCACTGACTAAACATGATACAGTAGGATTTATTTTTAGCGACCCCCAGCTCCTGCAGGAGCAGCTGCAGTTCCGGGCCTGGCATAGGAAGACCTCGTAGCCTTCGACTCAGCAAGCATCTGGTCGTAGTTTCGTTTCTCCATAGCAATTCCTCGGGGTTCTATGATCTTATCTGCAAGGCCATAGTCAATTGCCTCCTGAGGCCTGAAATACTTCGGCCTTCGAATATCATTGGCAATCTCCTCCTTGGACTTGCCAGTTCCTGAAGACAGCAAATCTACATAGTACTCGGTGTTGGCGTCCAGCTCCTTGCCCTTGATCCACATGTCGGTGGACGAGCCGCTGGACTGATTCACCTTAGGGGAATACAACTTGGTTGATGAGCTTGGTTGCAGCGCACGGAAACCTTTCTCACCAATTGAGAGAAGCATAGCTGCTTGCCCGAAGGCTTGTCCACAGTTGATAGTGTACACTTTGGACTTCACGTAGCGGATGGTGTCAGCTATGGCGTAAGCCTCGGTCTCGAAACCGATGCTCTCTTTCTTTTCGTTCTGCGTGCCGGAGGAGTTGATGTAGAAGTAAATCGGTTTGCTCGGATTGTCGAAGTCTAGCCAAAGAAGCTCCGCGATGATGAGCTCGGTGACGGCAGGCACAATGGCCATGCCGAGGTAGCAGATGCGGGCGTCGAGAAGAAGAGAGGGAAGATCGGGAGGAGCTGTCTTGGGTCGCCCGCCTGCACTTCCTCCCCCCCTGTACATGCTTACACTCATGCTCAAACGTGAAGGCGCTCCGTCTAATCCTGTTGCACTCCACATTCCAGTACCTGCACAAATCATCCATGAAAACACATCAGGGGTAATGGAACCGCCTTGACCACATACAGGTGATAAAAAATAACAGGTGTCGCAGCTCACGATGTTAGCCACGCAACTCTGACTTTACTTTCCAAATTCGGCCCAGCACAACTCTGAGCTCAAAGTACTAGGCCCCTCATGGAACTTTCAATTGAGTTGCCCAAACCGACTCCATTCTCTCAGAACAAATCATGAACTTTGACAACCGTAATAATCCTCTCTCTAATAACAACCAATCGCTGCTCAGGACTGTCTTTCCTTAACTTTGCCTTTCCTATTTACAAACGTCCTAGATTTTTCTAGAATTGCAGTTTAGTAGCCACCCACATTCACACAGATTATTCTAGACAGAGGTACAGCAGCAAATTGCAGCCATCTGAAATCAATAAGAAAGCACAATGACTATGTGACTTGCTCCATAGGTAGGCAAGTAGAGAGAATTGAGATTATGACAACCACCAATCATAACCTCTATTTCTTCTAACCCTAGCGTGTATATAATTTTCAATTGCAGGTGGACACTCATTACAATATATGGAAACAAGGCAGTCTGTAAGAAAGTTCTCAATTTCGACCGCCAAATACAGCTCAAGATTTCACACAAGAATTTACTCAAAATCCTTGTAAGACAGACGAGCTTCACGATTGGAGTAGTGAGCAGGAACCTGCACTAGATAAGTTTGAGGTAGACGAACATCTGGTAGCATAACCCCGAAATGATCAAGAAATTTTCATGGATTTGGAAGTTACATCGGATGGGGTTCACCATAAAATCAACCCATGTATTGGTCAAAAAATAAACAGAATTGGACCAAAAGAAAAGACTCCGCAAAGCCTACTCAAAACTGCTACAAAAACATGAGGCCCAACTTGGTCCTTTAGGAATTAATTTTGCATTCCTCCACCATGAGTTAAGGCAATCACACTTAATTGTGACACCTACCTAAATGCGACAGTCCCAAAACTTGTACAACGAGTCTCTACCGATTTTCAGAACGTACACCACCTCAACATCATAAGTCGTAGTCGTTTGAGATCACGTATCAACAAAAATTTGAAACCTAATTTGAAACCTGATAACTTTCTGCCCATTCTAAGAATCGCAACTATGCTCAATGCTCAAATTGTCGCAATTACGTGTGATGACCTTACTACAAACTACCAGTCTCATAATCCCGAATCCCCCAAAGAAAAATATGATATACGCTCAGAAATACACGACTTCAAGCAAAAATCTCTGAAGAAGAGCCCCTCTTACCATCTTGATATCTGCTAGCGGAGGAAATGGACGCCTCCGTGACGCGCTCCGCCTGTCTCTGATAGGGATTATTCTCCACCATGAACATATCCATCTGGGAAGGTTTCAACCCGAACAAACTCGGCGGACACGAATCGAAGTTCTTGTTCACTCCTTCTTTCAAGCCCTCCTTGCGAAACTGTTTCGGAATGTGATCCACCTTCCCGGCCTGCGCCCGCACAGGTAAAACCCTAGTCTCGGTTCTCCGTCCCTTCTGCTGCGCCTTCTGCCCCAAAAGCTGCGACCTCTCTCCGGTGAACGAGCTTCGAAGCCCAGAAGAGCTCAGCGCTGCGGCCGCTGCGGGCGCCGCTACCACTCCCACCATGGCCACCGCCATCACGCCAATCTTCCTCGGCCCTCTCACTCAAATCCGCACCGTTTTCGCTCAATTTTTTTCCTGAATGACGCGACAGGAAGTGGAGAATCAAGGCTACAGCTACGAAATTTTGACTTGGAGGGAGGGAGTGCACGCGGTGTGGTTGCAGTACTGCGACCGGCTCCTGCACATTGAACCTGCGGATTGTAATGCTTGGTTGCCTGGGTTTATGACGCAAGGGGAGGTGATGAAAGGGACGATGGGATCGATGAATCTGAGTTAGATGGATGATAAATCGTTGCGTCTGGGCTCCGTCAGCTCCTTCTTGATCACCTTTGCATGGGTCGTCCTGCTTTGGCCACCCATTGCTTTGTAAATAATAAGATAAATGTTGTTGGGGTCCATATGCTTTAGTACTCTACAAGTAACGTCCAGGGCTTCTTTTGGGGGCACTACAGTGCTAGAAAAAAATAATAATTTGGCTATAAACTGGCAACAAATAATGAAGTTTTTCACCAAAAAACTTCAAATTAAAAATAATCTTGGATGAAATTGTCAGATTGTGGATGAAAACAAAATTATACACATGTGTTATGTGCTAAGGTAGGCACCCCCAAAATGGCACCTGACCTTAAAGTGCCATCTACAGGTTGTGTACATTTCCAAAATTAGTTATGTACCTATTTGAATGGAGCGCTTTCATAAACAAACTTTGACCTTTAATAACTTTTGCATACTGTGTCCAAATGACACGTTCTTTGGTGCATTGGAACCTCCTTTCACTTGCCAACAAGAATATATGAAAATTTGACCAGTCTAATAGTAGTAACTAGGCTCAATAGCAAAAAGTGGCGGTTTTGGTTGTACCCACCTTAATGTGATATTCTCTACCTAATATGAGGATGAATGTTCAAATTTGAAGCACCACTATAACATTTTATATCGCCACTTTGGTACTTCATAAAAAATGGAAAAAAAAGTGCTAATAACGTTTGACCTACGATCTCCCAGAAACTTGACAATTCTCTACATGGCAAAAAATGAGGTTTGGGTATGAAGGCTTGGGAATGAGTAAGTAGGGCTAGGTATATATGCCCAATCTACACTTTAAATGAGGCTTTTTGTTTTGTTTGGTTACAATGAGATCTCCGAAACCGTGTGTCCCTGGTTGCATTCTTGTGCCAAAAAAAACTTGTATTTTATGTGATGTTTTCATGATTTTAGAGGATGAATTTTTGTGAACGTTCATTAAAGCAACTTGTATTTTTATGTCAATAATAATGTCCATTATAACATCTAGATGTTATATTGGAAGTGATTATTGACATAAAATTACAAATTATTTTTTGGGACTTCACCTAAATTCGTCTAAAAAAATTACAAAATGCCACCTAAGACGCAAGTTTCTTATAGTGCATGTATGTAATGCTATATAGTTTCTTCTAGTTTATCATACTCTAAGGTTTACCAATTTGAATGTTATTATGATGACCACTTCACTATTTTAGTTAAAAAATGCACATATAAACAAATCCCATCCAAAACTTTTCTAAGACTTTGTAAACCTCTAGTCTGATGACAAATACCATTAGAAAGCCATCATATTCTAATATTCTTACTACCAACTATGGTTTTGTGCAAAAAAAGCTAGACAACAAAAGAAAACAACAAGTAATTTAATGCAGGGCAAGAAGACACGAACCATGACCAATGCGTTGGTGTGTAATAAATGATTTTATTTTTGTGAAGGTAGAGAAGCTTTTTGAAAATATAAATTTTATTTCAATCAAAGCCCGGAAGCAAAAGTTATGGCACATAAAGCCCTTTTTTAGTTTGGTGGGCAGAAAAAACCTTCAAAAAATCTTGAAGAAAAAAAAATTTAATTTTTTTTTATAGATTATATTTTTGTGTACATGGGAAGCTTTTATTTATTCCATTTGGATTTGTAATGTGAAAATTATGCACAATTTTGTTTTGGGGGCAAGTAGAGCATCTTTTTTTTAAATAACTTGTAGGATTCATTTTTTACCTCAATTTTCACAATTAAATTAAAGAAAGGTTTTACAAGAATAAGATTTCTTTCTAGAACAATCTCACCATTGCATTTAGTATATTTAATTTCCATCTTAGAGCTATTAACAATATAAATTCTTCTTCAATCTTGAACCTACTTCTACTTAACATTGTTTTAATGAGTGAAAACTAAGTGGATGTTTTTTTTGAATTTTTTTTTCTAGACTTTTAACTCAATTTTTTATCATATAAAATTAGAAATTCAAAATCAGTAGAGCAGAAATTATAAGTTATGAAGGTTCGAAGCCAAGAAAATATAGTTGAGCAAGAAACAAAAAAATTTATTTCCTTCACTTTAAACAAAATTATTTTGCAATCTACATGGTCAAAGTTTGTGAAATTTCTTCCACACATTCTTATACTAGTCTAATACAAGATCCTCTGGTTAGATATGCAAAAAAGACATTAAATCTCTTTTTCTTTGGCTCTTTACTATAGAAATGGCAGTTTTGAGTGTTTTTGATGGAAAAGAAGCCTTGGGACTTTAGGGGTTAAAGAACTATGAGGTGAAATGAATTTTTCCATCTTAACTTAGGTAAGATAAAAAAATATTTAATCTCTATAAATTTTTTTAATCCAACAATGAAATCATATAGCTAACGTATTCAAGTATATTGTTTCAAAATTTTACAATAAGAAGATATTTAATTCATTGATTGTAAGATGTTTACCTCAAAACTTTGGAAAAGGACTTTTATCATGACTTTTTACCATGACTTTGTTGACTAGCATAATTCATCTTCCAAATTTTTTCCTGCAAAATGTATGCACCACACGATCTTTTCAATTTGATGAGTATCTTTAAAATTTAGTTGGGAATTCATGAGAAAAAATTCAAGAAAAAATATTCAAATACAAAAAGGTTTTCTTGTTGCCCAACGTGTCCAAGTTGTGAATGAAAAGACTAAATTAGACATAACTTTGTAACCATTGATCCAATTCTATGAAATTTGTGTGCATTTGTGTGCAAGAATCGCCTATCCAAAATGCATAAAAGCCCTCAAATACCCATTAGTCATTTAGAGGTTAAGGATCCCCTAAGACACTTTGAAATTAAATCTTGGGTATCTATAATGCCCATCATCTCATTCTTGACACACTAAGACTGAGAGACAGCTGAGAAGATATTCAAGCATGATAGGATGTAAATATATAATAATGCACTTGGTTGCATATGAGTGGCTGTAGAAACAAAGTGAAAGTAATACCTGCTAATGCAATGCTAAGCATCTATTAATTTAAAAATGGAAGCATGCAGAGGCTGAATAGCTAAAGAGTGATAAGGTAAAACAACCCATTGTGGTCAAAGTTAGGAATTTGGCTTCATGTCATTACTAAATTTTTTACTTTGTTTTCCCACATAAAGAAAAATGTGAGAAACGACAAGAGCAATTGAAATTATATTTTTTTGACAAAGTATGAATTTGCTATGAATTTTTGAAGTATTCAGTGCATCATGACCCCAAAAGAGTCTGTAGACTACCCCATAACCAACAAAATCTGAATCCATGATGCTCATCTTGTTCACCTTAAGCAATCGTAATATTTCCTAAAATGGAAGGCCTAAAAGTTCAATTCTTACAATGAATTCACACAAAAAAGTTGGAAGTTCCTAATGAAGTTCCTAATCACTCCATTATTGTCATATAAGACAAGCATTGTGGCCCATATCTCACATCCTAAATCCCCCATAAAGGAGGCATTCCCTAGGTGTCCACTATAGGGTCATCTGACCACAATGGGTTGTTTTACCTTAAGCCATTATAGACTAGGATTTATGTTACCATCAATGATGACAGTAGTTTACGAATGCAATGTTATACATACTATATTTCTTGTAATCAGTCTTTGCTTCAGAATTTGTTAGCATTTCTAAATCACAAATTTAAAAATCAAGCCAACAGAGAAAAGAAAAGAATGAGGTAGAGTTGTAGTCAACCTATGATTGATGTTGCTAACATAGGCAATAATCTCAATTGTCTCAATAATCTCAATTGTAAACTCTTTGGTTAATGGACAACCATCTCTAGAAATTGTCATCACAAGCATCCAAAGCACTTCAATTCTTGGCTGCTAGAATGGTCTATTTCTTCCCTTCTTTGGAAAGGTTGTTGTCCATTGAGGTCTTCTCCACGGGGGTTTGTCATTGGGTTGGTGTTGATGAGCCCTGTGTTTCAAACATAGACTCTCCAAATCTCTCAAAGTAATACTTACAATTCAACAAATCCAACACAAGCAACACAACTTGCCATGCTCACTTCTAGCATACACACTTCAATTCTATGTCAAAGTTTCTTGAAGTGGCCACCTCAAGAATTTATGGAGGATGATGGTTTTTGGCACCAAGAATTCATCTCGGTACACACTTTATGATTGGAGATTAATCTTTTTTGTACATAGATGAATATTGTAAACTATAAATGATTTTTCATCTTTGTGATGATTTTCATCTTTTGCTTTTAAAGAATATAGCTTCTACCTTTGTCTTTGATGGCTGCCTATTTGCAGTTTGTCAGTAGCTAATTAAGAGATAATTGATTTGCTTCACCACATTGAGATTCTTCTCAATCTAGTTTATTGACCTTTTGTAAGGTAGAACAATCCAATGGCCAATGACGGACACCTAAGGAATGACCCCATGATGGTTTTTCTCAGTTTATGAGATTTTGGACCACAATCAATGTTTTACCTAACACTAATGGAATAATTAGTAACCTCATTAGGAACACCCAACTATTTTAGTGTAAATCACTGTAAGAAGTGTCTTTTTGACGCCTTTCACATTCAAAAATATTGTGACTGCTTTAAAAGAATAAAATGAGCATTATGGATATAGTTGCATGTTGGTTTTGGGGTAGTCTACAGACTTGTTTGGGCATAACACTTCAAAAAATCATAACAAATTCATACTTTGTTGAAAAAATATAATTTCAATTGATCTTGCTATTTCTCACAATTGTCTGTATATGGGGATTTAAAAAAAATTCAGCCATGGCATGAGGGCAAACTAACAATTCTAACCATTCTGACCATATTCACTGTGTTGCTATTGCTCAATGGGTTGTTGCAAGAAACACTTCACGTTTTCTAGCCCAAACTGCATTTTTTGGCCATAGGACTGGTAGTACTATGCAGTACTACTAATACTATGTTTTAGCAACACCTTGGCAAATCTCAACCGTCGATTCTAGGCGCCTGCAGATCTAACCATTGATTTAATACTATGTTGTACTATGCAGTACTATAAACTACTACAAAGTACTACAAAAACCACTAGGAGCAGAAAATAGTAGAAAAAGGATATGTGGAGTTTTTCATTTTTAGTAGTTCAAAAAAAATTCAATAAAAAAAGCCATTTTGCTAGAAAAGAGTGCACTTGCATTGCACCAAAAAAATTATGAAGGAAATTTTTTTCCTCTTTGTAGCCTCTGCACAAAAGAAGGTCACTTTGACATCATTTGTACAACAGACATGTTGCTATTTTCAAAAAACTTTGGTCAATCCTTGTAATGTTAGTAGAATCCTGTGTGTCCAATTTGTGGCCTTAAATTTGCAAATTTGGGTCAAAAATAGGACTACCCCCCCCCCCCCCCCCCAAATGCCCA